>JAALXI010000161.1:0-107667 GCA_012977755.1 Fusarium nurragi | reverse complement strand
GCATATCACACCCCGACCCCTCCCCCTTCAGTCCCCTACTTCCATTCTCCCACCGAAAACCCCGCGGCAGCCTCAAGAATAAATACTCCCTTTTCCGTCGTCGATAGTTCCAGTCTTTCTTCCGGATCATCTCATCATCACCTCCTGTTCTCTCTTCTCTCCAGCATCCTCACTCAAGATACCCAATACCCTTTCTCTTTCTCTCTATCACATATCACATATACAAAATGGCTCTCACCACTGAGTTGTCCACCCCCGTCACTGGTTCCTACCAGCAGCCCATTGGCCTGTATGTTTCCCCCAGATATCTAACATGCATCTCTCGATTCAGCAACTAACATGTCTTCTTCAGCTTCATCGGTGGCAAGTGGGTTGAGGGTGTCGACAAGCAAAAGTTCGAGGTTATTAACCCCTCCACCGAGGAGGTCATCTGCTCCGTCTGCGAGGGTACCGAGAAGGATATCGACCTGGCTGTCAGTGCTGCCCGCAAGGCTTTCGAGGGCGAGTGGAAGCAGACTGCCCCTCAGACTCGAGGCAACCTTCTTCTGAAGCTTGCCGACCTCGCTGAGAAGAACCTCGATCTCCTCGCCGCTGTTGAGTCTCTCGACAACGGAAAGTCCATCACCAACGCCCGTGGTGATGTCGGTGCTGTTGTTGGCTGCCTCCGATACTACGGTGGTTGGGCCGACAAGATCGAGGGCAAGACTATCGACATTGCCCCCGAGATGTTCCACTACACCCGACCCGAACCCGTAAGCCACCCCGTGTTGAAGCCTTATATGAAGTTCTGGCACTAACATGCATCCACAGATTGGTGTCTGCGGCCAGATTATCCCCTGGAACTTCCCCCTTCTTATGCTGGCATGGAAGATTGGCCCTGCCCTGGCCACCGGTAACACCGTCGTCATGAAGACTGCTGAGCAGACTCCTCTTTCCGCTCTCGTCTTCACCCAGTTCGTCGAGCAGGCTGGTTTCCCCGCTGGTGTCTTCAACCTGGTTTCCGGTTTCGGCAAGACTGCCGGTGCCGCCCTCTCCGCCCACATGGACGTTGACAAGATCGCCTTCACTGGCTCTACTGTCATCGGCCGACAGATCATGAAGTCTGCTGCTTCTTCCAACCTCAAGAAGGTTACTCTCGAGCTTGGTGGCAAGTCCCCCAACATTGTCTTCGACGACGCCGACATCGAGGAGGCTATCAACTGGGTCAACTTCGGTATCTACTACAACCACGGCCAGTGCTGCTGTGCTGGTACTCGTATCTTTGTCCAGGAGGGCATCTACGACAAGTTCCTCGCCGCCTTCAAGAAGCGAGCTCAGGAGAACAAGGTTGGCGACCCCTTCAACGAGGAGACCTTCCAGGGTCCCCAGGTCTCTCAGCTCCAGTACGACCGTATCATGGGCTACATCAAGGCCGGTAAGGACGAGGGCGCCACCATTGAGACCGGTGGTGAGCGCCTGGGAAACAAGGGATACTTCATCCAGCCCACCATCTTCTCCAACGTCCGCTCCGACATGAAGATCATGCAGGAGGAGATTTTCGGCCCTGTCTGCGCTATTTCCAAGTTCAAGGATGAGAAGGAGGTTCTCGAGCTTGCCCACGACACCGCCTACGGTCTTGCTGCCGCCGTCCACACCAAAAACCTCAACACCGCCATCCGCGTTTCAAACAGTCTGAAGGCCGGCACAGTTTGGGTCAACTGCTATAATCTTTTACATCATCAGCTTCCGTTCGGAGGATACAAAGAGAGCGGAATTGGACGAGAATTGGGCGAGGCAGCGTTGGCGAACTATACCCAGAACAAATCTGTTGCCATCAAGCTGTACTAAGGAAAGAAGGGGATTTGGAGCAATTTTTGGAGGGTTTCTGGGTGGCGTTAGAACCGCGCGATCAATATGTACATGAATGCACACTTAGCTTTGTCGATTTCACGAAGAAATGTTAAGAAACTGTCAAATTACCCCTATCTCATGATCTGTGATGTTGGTGTTTTGGGGGATTGCCCGATTAGGCAATCCCAGGCTTCGGGTGATCCCGCAGGGCTGAGATAAACTTCTGCTACCCGAGCGTAGAAGGAGCACCTGCCGCGACAACAAATTTAGGGTTGAGGTAAATAAAACAGAGGAAGGAAGTCTCAAGTCTGATTGATGATGGCTGTGAAGCCCTCAGGTGAGGACCTTTGGATGTGTGTAACGGTGCAGAGGTAACCGGCTCTAATTACCACCGATGTCAAACTTCAACTTGCGAGACTGCAACGCCTGGGGGTGCAGCAAACAGCCTCATCCAAGTGCCTTACTACAAACATGACGGCATTTGGTGTGCTTGATTAATTAAATAGAAATGCAAGGAACTTGTTACTGAATTTCTCAACAAATGCTCAGCAGTTTCGAGCTCAGTGTTTCCTTTGTGCAGCTGACCACATTTTTGGCCCATTACCCTGTGATCATGCTCAGTACAAAATGATCTCAAATAGCAAGTTGCAATTTGAAAGCCTTGATATTTCCTCTGTGATGATCTCAAGGTAGCCTCAGGTTTCCCGCAGCCCATACCCATTTTCAAGGCTACTTACTCTTGGTGAACCATCCCCGGCAAAGATCCCGTGTTACGTTTCTTTTCCTTAAGCTTGTATACCTTTTGACTACTCAGCGGCAGCAAATGGATCGCAACAATCTGTTTAATCCTGCAAGCATTCGTTCAATCTAACCTGGTCAAGAAATCAACAGTATCAACTGGAGGCAGCAAGCAAGTTTGTTCGTAGATGCCTAGGAAACTATAACATACAATTTCTGGTCCGGAACAAGTGATTGTTTTATTATCGCAGTATTTCCTATCTACCTTTTTCTTCTATAAAAGCGTCTATCATCTAGTCTTTACCCTCAATTCTCCTTCACCTATAGTATAGATTCGCATCCTGAGATGAGCGAATTCGCTCTCCCTTTCAGGGGCAACAGACAAGGTCTTCGCCTAGAAGAACTTCCATTTCCTCATGCCATACCACAGTCTCCTTACCAAGGCTCGCAGCAATTTTCCCATCTTCAAAGAGAGCGAGGATACTTATACTAGGGGTACGAACCTTAATCCATCTTACGCTTATAGTAGAGAGTGAGTGATCATATCCTTCTTGCAAATATTATCTTACTAATATCGCTTTCCAAGTCGGCTCAAGCGACGAAATAAAATGTATCTTGAACGATAGACAGATCAATGGAGGTCTGGACATCGTACAAAGATTCGAACTCAAGGCGCAATGCAGTCCCGCTCCAGCGCTATTTTTCGCCGCCGTCATGCCAACCGATAGAGACGAGGGAGTCGGGGATGGACAGGCGTCGCCACGAGACGACGGGGACAAGATCCTAAAGCTCACACTCAATGATCTCCACATGGCTATCCATCCTCGCCCTTCTGAGAACCTAGACCCGGATTATTGGGAGTATATTCTATCAAAGCTTCGTCCCGAGTCCCAGCAACGGTTTAGTCGTTACCTCGAAATGCCACTTCTCGTGTGCGCAGGAATCCTGGATTTCGCTGGGTTTAATAAAACTGAGACCCTTGCACTCGACGCTCCTGAGGATACCGACAATGGCGATATGAGTTCTGAGAGTAACTTCGAGGCTCCTGGTGATGTCGAGAGCATATGCGCGAAGAATCAATGGGATGGTCCACTGACGCTCATGCTTGCTAGCATGGTTTGTGTTCTACTCCTCGATGATGCTTACGGCAAGGTGTTCGTACGCATAGCGATATTTGTCGAAGTATACAACCCCGTGAATTGATCGCTGAAGGACATCACCGTAGGCGGCAATTGCCTTGGATCTCCAGCCATGCCGCTGGGTCCTTCAATCTGGCACGGCAGATATTCTACCCCGACGTCACTGACTTCAAGTACGGGCCCTACTCGGCCCTTGAGCATCAGCCCGAGGCACGCAGAGTTGAAGCATGGCTGAAAAAAACGCACAAACGTCAGTCCCCTGCTGGGGAAGTCCTCCCGACCTTTTTTCATTGTCCTGGGCCTCCTGAACAAGATGATCGGCAGTCGCTATTTAATAACGAACAATGCGGCATCGCTGTCAGATTGGCCTACGAGGCTATCACCACGATGCAGTTCAAGCCCGAGGATGCCACTTCCCTGACACCATACCAAGGAAACTACGCTCACCTTGTAGCTCTTCGAGACGCAAAGGCGACCGTCGTGCCTGGTATTAAACAGGTGGGCGTTCACACCCTTGACTCTTTTCTGGGTCGAGAATCCAAGCTTGTCATCCTTGTTCTGACAGTTTCGTCTGTGGTCGGTCCTCTCTTTGTTGGCAACAAGAATCGTCTTTGTATTGCTCTCACACGACACACCTCAGGCCTTCGTCGTCGGAGACATCGACACAGTCCCAAAGGAGATGCCCATCGCAGCTCGGACCAAAACGCAGGTTTACGAAGGTGACGTGACGATGGGGAAATCGAAGCCGGCAGGAGTGACACCATTTGGGCTGTCCTCAAATATTTTCGAGGCCACGAGCGCGTCGTGGTGTGCGACACCGAACCTGCTGTCGCACCTGATAATGCTTGGGGTTCTACTAGAACATCTTCCTGAGGACTTATATTTTGGGGTGCACTGAAGGGGCAAAATGATTCAGATTTGGAGATCAACCCTAATATTATTATTAGTTATTCTAAACTGCTCTCAAGTATCTAGACTCTTTTTTAATAATATCCTAATATCATTATTAGTTATTCTAAACTGCTCTAAAGTATATAGACTCTTTTCTAATAATGTCCTGATATTATTATATATTTATCCGTAGTAAACCGTTTTTTTGGTGTTGATAATGAACTCTGGTATTTTGTTCTTTATCGATAAGGCCAGTTGTGGGTCACTCATGCAAGCCAAGCCTTGAGCTTCTTAGTTCTTCCAAGCTTGACAACCTTCATCACACGCGTCTTGGACTTCAACAGCAAGCATTTAATTCCCGATTACCACGACCTGAGGGCGTCGCAATGTCTGCGATCTACAATCTCGAACCGCAGCCTACTGCGTCAGTCATCATCCACACCACTCGAGGCGAACTTTCCGTCGAGCTATTCGCCAAACAAACACCGTTAACATGTCGCAACTTCTTACAACTGGCCCTCGACGGCTACTACGATAACACAATATTCCATCGATTGGTTCCCGGCTTCATCTTGCAGGGTGGAGACCCTACAGGCACTGGAAACGGAGGGGAGTCTATATACGATGGAGGCGCATTCAGCGGCGACCTGGACCCATGGCCTATGGACCAGCGCCTGGGAAAGAATGCAGGACCGACAGGAATCAATTTCAAGGACGAATTTCACTCGCGCCTCAAGTTCAACCGTCGAGGTCTGCTTGGTTCAGCCAACGAGTCGCGCCCGGACACGAATGGCAGCCAATTCTTCTTTACGCTGGATAAGACTGAAGAGCTCAATGGCAAGAACACATTGTTTGGACGAATTGCCGGCGATACTATTTACAACTTGGCGAAAATGGGCGAGGGAGAAGTGGACGAGGCAACAGAACGTCCAACCTACCCTGTAAAGATTGAACGGATAGAAATTTTGGTAAACCCCTTCGACGACATGAAAAAGCGTTCTCGAGTGGCTGCTGTCCAAGCGCCATCCAAAGCAGCGACAACTAAGGATAAAACGAAGAAGCGGAAAGGTGGCAAACAACTACTCAGCTTTGGCGACGAAGAAGGCGACGACGATATGCCAGTGCTCAAGAAGAAGAAGTTTGACACGAGAATTGTTATGGAAGACCAGGAAGAAGACGAAGCTCCCAAGAAAACAACCAAGCCAAAAGCCAAGAAGGAACCAGTACCAGACAGGAGATCACCAATCGCAGATGAAGCCAAAAACAAAGAAGCAAGGAAAACCACCCCTGATGAGCCACCCCGGGAGGTTCATCGAAGATCTAGCCCGGTTATGAAAAGGGAAATGGGGGACGAATCATCTGAGGCGGAGCCCCCCCGTATGACCGCATTGGAGCGAGCCAACGCAGAGATGGCCGCGCTGAAAGCATCGATGCGGCGGACGATCCACTCAGAAGAGCCAGTGAAGGAGAAGAAGAAGTCTGCATTAGAATCCATGATCCCGGAAACATCAATCAAAGCCCGGAAACGAAGGCCCGGGGCCGTTAATACCTCAGCAAACGAAGATTCCAAGACCCTTAGCATGCTCAAGGCGTTTCAGTCAAGATTGGAAAAGGCACCTCCAGAGAAGGCGAAGGAGCTTTCGACCCGGGAAGCTACCAAGGAAGATGGGGGCGCACAGACTCTGGATGAAGAAGCTGAGCTGTGCGATCTACATTTCATTGCCAATTGCCAGAGCTGCACATCATGGGACAAACAGGGGAAGGCTGATAGTGATGACGAAGGATGGATGTCACATTCTCTAAGTTTTGCAGCGGACAAGCTGGGTAAGGACCTAAGCAACCGTAGGAAGGCAGAGGAGGAGCTTGTTGTGATCGACCCGCGTGAAAAGGCTCGGACTCTCAAGGATGAGAAGAAGGCTGCAAGGGATGCTCGGCAAGGTAACTCCGGCAGAGCGTGGGATCAAGCAAGAGACGCGGCTAGGAATGCCAAAATGGCCCAGGCTGCCTCGCTTGCAGGACGAGGAGCAAAGTAAGCGAGATGCGAGACGAGGAGACACGGAAACGAAGGAGGATCAGGTAGATAGGCCCGGGTGAGGTTGGAAGCTGTTGGTTGTTGCGACTTGCAAGTCAAGGTTAAAGGCCATATTAGGAATAGTCCGTCTACGATGCCAGGTCTCATAGTGCCCCTCCAAGGTCTGACCTGACATGGGATGACGCCAATGCCTGTTTGCTGAAGAAGGGTGATTTTTTAAAATGTAACTGCCGTCCCCACTTTGGGAGAATATGCCGATCGATCGGTGATGATGGGATTTTGGAATGTCGATAACACAAATGTCGAATTTATCGTAAGAATTGGAAAATATGAAATTAATTAAAAAGAAAAATTTTGCATATACATAAAGAGAAAATGAAACTGCTATCTACGCAATAACTCAACTGAGACAATACAGGGACTGTACAAAGTCGAACCCTTAAACGCCATGTGGCTTCTTCAACGTTGAAGATCGAGATTATCTCGTCCTACTTATCATCACGTGAAGGCATGGGCCGCCTTGCTTCTCCTGCACCTCTGGTTGGTCTACAGGTTTTTGACACTCGAACCGACCGCTCCAAATGCTCCGGAAGATCCATACGTAGCGCGACCATCATCTTTGGCATCATCAGCGTCACCAAACTGCACCACCAAATTCAACCGCAACATCGGTATCACTGCGCCCCTGAGCTCCCGCGCATCGCCTGTTACTCTGCGTTCCAGGATGGGCGAGTCGCCTACCGATTCTTATCTCCCTTGATCCATATAGACCCAAGGCATATCCCCCGACTCCCCCAAACCGCAGGCTGCCCGCCCAGCCTTTTTTTCCTCAGCCCGCATCGCTTCACCCAGACGCGCTTCGCAATTCACCTTGCTTCAAGGCATCACCACGCGTGCTCCGTACACGTAGCTTGAGCTGTCGCGTGGCTGTCCTTGGCTTTAACTCTCATTCTTACTCATCACCCCGCGACCGGATCTTCAAGGCTGTGCCTCTTCACCAACGGCTTCATTTGATTGTGGCAGTTGCGATAAACCCATTCGGCTTAACCTTTCCGCGCGCTCTCGCCATTCTTCTCTGCTCTGATCTCGAAGTCACCCTGCACCGTCTTTCTTCACAAATCTGACGCGACCGGGAAAAATATCGATTATTCAACGCTGACTACGAATGACGTTGCGCATCCTCGGCTACAGCAATTTCAATAATAAAAAAATCCATTTTCTCTACTGAGTTATCAACCTACTAAAATACACTTTGCGTGAATCGACTCCGACTAAGGCGACGAGGCGAATTGTCTTCAAGACAGCAGCCGACAACATCAGCCTCGAAACCATACCCGACAGGATTAGGCATCGACAGCAGCCAATCCACCCAGATTAAATCTTCACCGCTTCGGAGGAAGCGCCGACTTTCTAGAGTCACTTTCATGTCTGCACCCAACCCTAGGAAACGAGCAGCACCGGGAGCATCGCCTATGATGCCGTTACCGCAGCAAATGCAACAACAATACAATTCGGGAAATGCGGCGGGCGACCAGGTTCTGCGTTGGAATGGCATGGGCGACGCTTCGAACTTTATGAACGGTGTCGACGGAATCATGGATGGAAATGCACATGTTGGGAACTCTTTTGGCCTGGTTCCGACGCAGCCGCAATATCCTCAGCCTGTGCCGACTCCGTCAAACACACTCGCTCGACGACAAATGAACCGGGCCCTTGTTCCAACCAACACACGAAATTTCGAAGGAGCTGTTGAACCGTGGGGAAATTTTGTTGGTGATGAAAATGCTTTGCTTCAACAAAACCCCCCTGAAAACCTGAATGAGCAGGACAATGTCGAATTGCTGGAGGAGATGGCCCAAAAAGCCAAAAGAGAGGCGCAAGCAAAGCGCAAACAGATTCCCCCGTTTGTGCAAAAGCTGAGCAGGTAAGTTTTGTCTTATCCATATGGAATCCGACTAGCAAACTGACCGGGTTAAGCTTCTTGGAAGAACGCAAAAATGAGGACTTGATTCGATGGTCAGAAAAGGGAGATTCCTTCATCGTGCTCGATGAGGATGAATTTGCCAAGACACTGATCCCAGAATTGTTCAAGCACAACAACTATGCCTCTTTTGTGCGACAGCTCAACATGTACGGTTTCCATAAACGCGTGGGGTTGTCTGATAACTCCATGCGAGCCAGTGAGCGCAAAAACAAGAGCCCAAGCGAATACTCCAATCCTTACTTCCGACGCGGTCATCCAAATCTTTTGTGGCTTATAAACAAACCCAAGAGTGGCAGTAAGGCAAAGAAGGGCACAAAGGGCATTGAAGGTGACAACGACAGTGAGGATGAAGGTGTCAATGAGGAAGTCCTGACCTCTGGACTGGGGCCTTCGGTTGCTCAGCCTCCAAGATCTCTACCGGCGAGTGAATCTCAACCCGCGCCCAAGAAGGAGATGTCCGTCGTTCGGGAGGAGTTGAGCAAAGTCCGGGAACAACAGAAGCTTATCCTTGGTGCTATCAATCGGCTACAGAGAAACAACACCGACCTGTATAACCAAGCTCTCATGTTCCAGAACCAACATGATCGCCACCAAAACTCCATCAACGCAATCCTCAACTTCCTTGCCAATGTGTTCAGGAAAACTTTGGAGGACCAGGGCAACTCACAGAATGTCAGCGAGATCATCTCGAGCATGATTACGAGTCAGAATCAGCAGTCCGCCCAGCATGGAAATGTGGTTGATCTGGGCGACTTTATTCAACAGATGGACCCTGCCACGTACGGTACACCTCACAAGAGGGCTCGTGGGCTGTTGCCACCTATTCCCAACCAAAATAACCGCGCCCAGTCAGCTAGATCACCTTCTACTCCAACTAGATCTACGCCTGGCAGTTCGGCGTACCAGCCCGTTAGTCACCACAACCCTGAGATGGGTCATGTCACAGAACTCCATGATAACTCCCCGAGCGACACAACTTCTCCCAATCTCCGCCAGGAGTTGGAGACAAATCCTCATGAGCGGATGATGAAAATCATCAATGACCACAACGCGACCAATAATCATCTGGATCTGCCAGAGGCGGCAGAGCTTGTTGCTAACGCTCCCAACACGTTGAGTAATGCTCAACGAAGTAAGCTGGTCAACTTCATGGCTGGACAGTCCTCTTCTGCCCCGTCTGCCAGGTCAACTCCCGCCCCAGCATCTCATTCTGCCCCGCCAGCCCCTGCTTCTGCCCAAATTCCTACGTCGAGCTCCCACATGGCTATGCCTACTATGCCTACCACTGCCTCTGTATCTCCCCCGCCCGCCGAAGCGCCTTCGCTCTCCCCTATCATGGGACCCCCCATGGCTCCACCTTCTTTGAACGAGATCAATACCAATCAAATGGATCTAGATCAACTTCAACGTCTTCAGAGCGAACAGGATGCAAAGATCAGCGAGCTTGGTAACATACTTGGGCCACTCAGCCCTTCTGGGCACATTCCTGGTCTGGGTGATGATAGCGGGGCATACTTTGATCCTCAGCCAGCAGACTTTGATCAGTTTTTTGATAGCAACGCGTTCCTAGGTGACACTCAGTACGGCGCTGATGGCAACGATTTTAACTTTACACTCGACACGGATCCCAACCACCAGCATCAGGCGCAACTACATCCAGGACATATGATGCCCCACGCCAGTAACACCAACACTCCTAGCCCTGCAGGTACCGAGGAAATTCTCCGCGATGATCTTCGGCTAGAAAGCACACCTGATCGAGGGGTTAAGCGACAACGCGTGGGTTAACATCCTTCGTTTTGAGTCTTGCTCGAGAATTTTACAAGGCCAGTGCTGGGATCCTTGCTGTAAATATTGCAAGCCACTAGGCCGTTCGTCGTAACTATTGCTTATTACATACTTTTTCGTCTACAAGGCGAGTTACCCTTTCTGCAGGAGGTTGATGAGCCAACATGGTTAGTCAATACAAGTTGCAGTAGAGGTTTCCAGAAAGCAGAACATAACTCAACTTTGCTTTAAAAATCAGCGCGTTAATAGCCCCGTATCGACTGTTGTTGTTTTCAGGAAGGCATGTTCAGGAGGGAAAACGAAAAAGAGCTATAGACCCCCGTGAGTGAAACTCGGGGGAGAGCATCAAGGTGCACGGTACTGTTGGGATATAGGAAGGGCCAAAACAGGTCGCGTCCGCGCACCTTACGATATGATGTATGCGATTGAGCACGAATAATTATCCACTCTTAATAACTACTTCTCAAGACGTAATATGCATGTATCATTTCAATTTCCAACATCTAATAGCACCAGCAGCACAATTAAGTCACGATTTGGTGTAGAAGAGGTATAATACGAGTTGGCTAGGTGAATGAACTGTGAGGGTATGTAGAGTAGAATTGATGTATTGGGTTTGCCCCTTGACGATGTTTCCTATATGCCTTGATCTACTTGAGCATGGTGAAGAATCTGCCGAAGGTCATAGTTTTGGAAAATTGACCTCTAAACTCGAGGCTTGTTCATTCTAATCATTACAGCCCTCATGCAAATGCCGGGAGTTCTTTGCGAACACAAATTCAATTCGACACGTCTTCGTGTCCCTTCATACCTTGTCAATATCTTTCTCTGGCAAATCTTGCATGAGACGTCAACTATTGTTCACTATCGAGAATAATTATAGCATTGTGAAAGCGACTCGAGCACATAATTGTTCTGTGTTCTCATCACTTGTACCACGGTGTGTATGTGTTCGGTGAGTGAACGTAACCATCATGAACTCACGATCACAGAACAATTACTTTGTCTTTCCGAAAGGCCAGAAACTACCAGAAGTTTATGTATATAAATCTATCAAGTTCCACAGCTGCTAATCTTGTCGTTCTCACCACCGACAGCTGCAAAGTTGCTGGTAAGTTCCTTGCATCCGTTCTACCGACATCGTCAAGCACAGCAACTCGACAGCTTTTCCGCCGACTTCTCAGACGTCGGTAAATCATCAGTTCTTTGCCCATCATGTTTTCTTTCAAGTCCAAGAAGGTCCCCCTTTGCGGATTCAAGATCTGCATTCCTCTTAGCGATGTGGTTGGTGCAGAGCGCCGTCTCTTCCAACTCAACATTCAAGCTTTGGAGAAGTGGAGAGACGAACTTGTGCCAAAACAACGTGCCAACCAGGTAGCCAGAGTGTGCCAGGACACCGGCGAGCAGAATGGTCTCTGGACCATTACCAACGGTTCGTTCGAGGTAGGTTTCACCAATGTTGTGTCTTTGCCCACAGAGGAGCCTGCAACTCCGGACTCACCAGAGCACACGTTGGAAGGTACGGAGGTCGACACCAAGATACTCGCAGACTGGGGGCGGAAGTTACGTATCCTCAAAGGTAAGATAAACCCCCGTCCTCATCGCGATTGTGAAGGTAAACATGCCGAGGCTTTGCGAAACACAACTGCCCATGAAGCACAGGCTAAGCGACTTCAGGGGCCCTGTGAGAAGCTTGTGGGCGCTCCATTTGTCAACGATGGTCCCAAGGGGTGGAAGTTTCTCCATGAGATAATCTTCTCTGGGCAGAGTCCAGCTGATGGGCCCGTCAAGTTCCCAATATATCATCCCGATCAACGAGCATTTTTGTTTCGTCTAAGTGTCAGAGCGGGCATGTTGACAACTGTCTCGGCCCGAGACCTCGATGCTTGTAACAGTCTTGAGCTGTACCAGCTCATGAGAGAGGTCGAGCAGAGGGGATGGATCGACATGATCTATGTCGCCAATCAGGATGAACCCATTCCCCACAGATTTCGATATGAGGGCGAGACCGAGGTGCTGAACTGGCGAGGTGTGACGAACGAGTAAAGGACAAATGATGGTGTGATTGGGAGTCTGGAGTCGGAGTTGGAGTTTGGAATGCATGTTAACATTGGCAGGTGATGCGGGAAAATCTAGATGATAACTGAACTCGTTCAAATTCGGATGAAGCTCCTCGTGATGATGGGTGTGTCAATGGTTTTTCGTCTTCGTGGCTAGTTGTATGTTCATCCGTAGGTGCTTTCTCTCGGTATATTTCATATAAGTTGTAACGAGAAGTCCAGTGTAGTATTCGGGAGTCTCAACCGGCAAGCGGATTGGCGTGGATCGTCACGTTTTCGATCCGAACTGGCTCCTTTGGTCTGTTCTTTCGATCGACCTCGACAGCCTCCATCTTGGCCAACGTTGCCATGCCCTCGTCTCCAATGACACGTCCGAATACGGTGTTGAGTCCGTCCAGATGTGGCGCCTTGTCGAAGGTAACAAAAAACTGCGATCCGTTGGTCCCGGGTCCCTTGTTTGCCATTGACAGCACGCCTCGGGCGCCGTGTCGCAGCGCGGGTCGGATCTCGTCTTCAAACGCGCCTCCCCAGATGCTGCGGCCGCCTTTGGGGTTCTCGGGGGGGTTAGGTGTTGCGGGCGCGCCGGTCTGGGCCATGAATTTAGGGATAACGCGGTGGAAGGGTGATTGATCGTAGTAGCCTGAGCCGCAGAGAGCGAGGAAGTTCTGGTAGCTGTTAGTCGAGGCATGAATCAAGAATGAGGCTGCATTTTACGAACCTCTGCAGTTTTGGGGACGCTTTCGCAATAGACTTCGACTTTAATGTCGCCGTGCGACGTATGTAGCGTGACTGACATGTCTGGCTGGTGTCCTGAAAATTACTTGTGGTGGATGATAAATTATTTATTGACAAGGTTGAGGTGACGATATGTTACTGGTGTGGTAGGAAGAAGATGATTGGATGATTTTTGAATGTGAATATCCTTGATGTTGATGACTAATGCTCCTAACGACATACCTCTATGTGTACATTCTACCCATCGTAGAACAACACCACAGCAAATAACGCATGGGGTTCCAATAACACATCAAGCATCTTCCTGTGTTAAAATAAAACATATATTAAGCTAACAATGAGAGCTGTATAGTATTGAGAGGAGAGACAAACGCGTTAGCAAGGGATGCGGAAAGAGTAGAATAAGATGGTAGAGACTTCTTCGTACCTTGTTCCCTAGCCAGCCTCAATACATCGCTTCCAATTCTCTACCTAGTCTAGGCCGAGGAAATGGTAGTCTCTAATCCAAGGACGATATCGGGAGGTTTACGCTGTTCAAAGTAGACATGTCAAAGTGGTATGAGTGTGTCTGCTATCAGAATAGTCGAGCAAGGTATCTTCGACGGTGGCTTTGGACTTCATGGCAGTCGCTTCAAGGCCAACCACGATAACGAAGCTTTTAGAGAACTAGAGTGGCGAGGTTACGGAGTGAGGTTGAGCGCGATTAAAGGACACGAGGGCGATGCGAGAACATCAGTGTTTACTTTCGAACATGCTCAATTCTCGCCACCCTTTCACAATGAGCGTATCTATTGGTCTTGTTCTCATATAATATGCGACATGGCGACTGATAGGTAGTCTGCAAATGCACCAGCGAATAAGAGTCTACATCTCTTAGTACAACTCTCTCCTACCTCGGCCTATGTCCCCAGCCCCCATTCGCCACAAACCGTCGATCAAATGTGGCGCTCCCTAGTGTGCGCCCCCTCCCTTCCCCTAGGCAGGGTCGTATCCAATCTCAACCGCAGATAGAGTTATTCCATCTTCACAAGATATGAAAAGACGGTGTAGGCGGATGTTGTTGTTTTGTTTGTTTGTTTGAAGGTCGTATCGTACTGTAACGCGTTTGTTCGTCGTCTCTTTAATCTCCGCCCAGCCACGGACCCCAATGCACCGGTGACATTTCCCTCGATGGGGTTCGTAATTTACTATGCGTGTTCGCTCTCGGCCGAGTCGAACTTGCATGCCACTACTGCTACCCTACATGGAACAAAGATGAGATGGATGCTATTTGCCTCGTTAATGCGATGGGCGGATTGACGAGTGATTACCTTTTCAGGGCCTTGTGCAGGAGCCAGTGCCCTCGGGATATGAATACTGTTCATCTCTGCTTTTAGTATTCAATCTATTATAGTTCTTAGCAATGTGACTGACACCCCTGTCGCGAGTTTGTAGACTTACACTACATAGTATCGACACTTACCGCGGGATCTGAGCTATGGTCCTTTGTTAGCTTGATGATGCGCCGGAAGACAAGACAAAAGCACGAACTACTCTGAAGATCAATGTTGTCCATAATTACAAGTCAACTAGTTGAATACCCTACGGCATACCACAACCACCAACCTCACACAAGCAGCATAAACAATGCCAATGAGTGTAAAGTCATCGCTTACGACTCATGAGACATGCATGCAACTGCCGCTCCAAAACCCGTATCCCAGGATGCTGGTCCCCAGGAATGAAGCCCGTTGGTAATGTGACCACACCTTATCACCACCCAGGAATGAAGGCTTCCACTGCCCGAACACATCATGACACGACGAGGAACGAGTCAATATTAGACTAGAAGCAAGATTGGAATATCCTAGCCCTGCATTAAGGTACCCAGCCAATGAACAGCGGCGCAATATTCAAAATGCCATGCGCCAGCGTCCAGGGGGGGGGAGGGGGGGGCCCCAAGCATTAACATAGCCAATACTAAACCATAACCTTATGAGCCTCCCTTAAGACCGCTAATGCGAATAACATGCTAATGATGTGCCCTACATCAGTAGTTCCACGCGCGTGCGTCTCCTGGTCAGGGGCTGTTACAGGACAAATGCAGAATGAATGGAGCGCCCGTTGAAACAGAGAAAACGCCATGACCAGCTGGCGCATTTTTATTGCAAATATCCGAAATTACAGCCTCTCCACAGTGAGAAATTTCCTGACGTCAAGCTTACAACCTCCACTTCATGCATCGACGATCTGACCAGATTGTTCTGCTGAGGCAGAACACAGAGTATGATGGGATGGACCTGGGCCTCATCAATGGTCACTTGAAACACTCCATCATCATGTAGGATATGTAATCACAAAACACCATCGAAATGAGAAAAGAATACGATTTGGAACAGTTCAAGTGAAAGAATTTTTACTTCTTTTTTTGTGCCTGTTACGTACAACTACCTATACACAGGACGGTGATTTTGAAGAGAGGGACTAGCCTGACTTCGGAGATCCCAACAAGGCACGATTAATGCCAAAATCCTCCCCCCAGACGACGCCCATGGTGCCAGTGACTTGGCTTCCCACCTATGTATCGTCGTCCCATCCACCTCTGAAAGAATTATTGCAGACGTGGTGCTGCTGTCGTGAAGAGTAGGCCCACCTCATCGCACTAGACCGAGATGAGACACCATCGTCCCTGTTTAAATAAAGCTGGTTGGTCCATTGACCACTCATGTCCCAAATCCGGGGGTATCCTTTTTTATCCACCGCGAGGGACCAGTGTTGGTGCATTCTCGGTCTTGTTTTCCCCTTGTTTCCGTCTCGAGGTCGGCCAAGTTCCTCATATGTAATCTATGTCGTCAACCAGTTTACCCGATCGGCGACCTGTCCTAGGTCCTCTTGGGGTATGCGGATTCCTTCCGCCGGGAGAGCAAGTCGCATGGAGCCTGAAAAAAATAAAAATTGCACAAAGTGGCTGAAATGAAAAGGGTATGATCCGCGTGTTCCTTTTTTTGGTGCCGCTAGACTTGATGTTGATGAAAATGTTGAGCCGCAAGGAAATGAAAAGCAGTCGCTAAATGCCAAAAAGATGTATGAAAGATCATTCTGTTGTGCGACCATGCAATGATTTCGAACAAACAATAGAATGCCGGAAAGATAGTGTGAAGTAAGCCATATTGTCAAGCATCGGGGAACGTGGTGGGCGAATCGTCGACTCAAATGTTGTCATGAAGAGCATTATTGATTCATGCCATGCTGGTCAACGTATTCGACGTATTGGTGTTGTTGACCATATACCGCCGCATGGTGTGGAGGTGTGGGCGTCACTGGGCATCGAGGAGGGACGACGTATGATTCCTTGGCCATGTTGTGATTACCCATCAAGCAGTTGCCGTCCGGGGTGATCGGGGGAGTTAGGTAACCATCGAACCCCATCGCGCTGTGTCCTTTCGAAGGCGTGCTGTAGATGTTGCTCGTGTGCTTGTTGATAGGTTCGGCCAGGGGGGTAGCAGGGTTGGCAGCTCGACGAGCGATGGCAGCTTGCTCAGCCATAAACTCAGCCAGCTTCTGGGACACCCGAGAAAAACCTGTTATTGAGTATTTGCGTGCGAGTGTGGGTGAAGGCTGGTGGAGGTGATGCGACAGAGTAATCAAGGTAACGTTCTCTGTCTGGTCCCACCCTCCATCATTAATTTCGGCACGTCCGAGGATAGCTCGTGCCAAAGCCAGAGATGATCGAGCCATAACTGAAGGCTTGGTGGAGACGAACTCGCGGTGGTACAAGGCGATCTCGCAAAGGTAAGCAGCCATGTGAGCGACCTCCTGATCGTCACCCTCCTCCGCGACCATTAGCTGCGAAAAGAAGTCGACAGTAGGGTGACCGATGATCCAGTCCAGGGTGTTGAGGACGTGCATCTCCATTTGGGTGAACATGCCGGCATCGTAGAGTCCACAGCACATGTTGTTGAGTTCGTGGATCTGGGGAACACGGTCCTTCTTGTCACCGTACTTGGCAGCAATGAGCAGCGCGGCGCACCCAACCAGTTGGTAGTGTTGCTTGTAGACGACTCGCTTGGAGCAGTATCGATCGAGGAGGTTGACAGTTAGGAAGAGGGTTTCGGGTAGCAGGCCGAAGGCGGCGTGGGCCTCGATGAGGAAGTCAATTAGGTAAGGTCGCATAAACCACTGAATTTCGCGCTGCATATCGATGAGTGAAGCATCAGGTAGAGTTTCATCCTGTTAATGGTTAGCAGACGAGACGCAGTAGAACCTTGCGTCTTAACATACCTCCATTTGTCGCATATGTTGCATGATATCTTCGAGGTATTCGTCGCCTGCCAATCGGGAGAGCTCGACGCCGATGATGTCTTGACGTTGGCGGGCCATCATTCGTGCTGCCTCTTGGGCTGTGATTCTATGATGAGGTTCATCGGACTCGACAAAGTAAGTGTCGTCGTGTTGTTGAGAGTACGCCATGATGGGTGATAGGTGGTGGTTTGTCAGATGGCTGTGATGGATCGAGATTGTGCGGTGTGGCTTGCTGTCGAAGGAGAGACTGTTGGTTCGCCAGGAATCTTGTGGTCGGATAGTTGCGCAAGAGAGAGAGTGAGGTCGAATGCAAAAAGGAGTGATGCAAGCCGATGAATTAGGATATTAAGATATTAAAGAACGTGAAGAAAATGAAAAGAGTGACCGTGGCTGGTAACGAGACCAGGAGCATGTAGATAATGGATGCAAAGAAAAGGGATTGGAAAGGGGCCCGTTTAAAGATGAAATCGACTCAAGGGCTCTGATGTGGCATGTGCGTCAGTATGAAATTCTAATACTCGCAGATAGTGCCGAATCTCGTTTATGCGAAGCCCGTGACCTTGCTAAGCGCTTTAAACTGCGCAACGCAACTATCCCTTGGGCGATAGACTAACAGGCACAGGCACATGCACGGGTATGGTAACGGTATCGAGGGGAGAGGGAGTCTTACCGCCACACGTCGGGGAGATGGACAGAGCTCGTCGAGAAGATGAGACAGTCCCTGGGAATGAATGGGAATAACGAGCTAACGTCTCCCACGGGGCAATCGGCTTGGTTGTGGAAGATGAACACTCGGGCATGCAGCTACTTGAGAGATTAGATAATGATATGCTTTGGCACTACACCTTGCATGTAGCACGTTGCAGCCACAGCATTGACATACCTTTCCCAATGCTCTTGAACGCTTTTCTAGATAGGTCGATAACCGAGTCAAATTGACAGGGGCGCAACCGAGTAAGTCGTAATTAATTACAACTGTGCTGCGTGGTTTGGAATTCTCCAGGCGTTGCGAGATTGAGAGTTGAATAACCCGCAATCGTCACTTGGTCCAAGGGAATTGATTGGCAAACTAGTCGTCTTCGATAGCTAGTTTCGACAAGGGTGAGACTGATCGTCTTCGGATGGACGATGAAATCAAGGGAGCGGGCGCTTCGATGTGAGGCTTTGGCTTTCGTCGGCTGCGGGAGCGGAGCGGGAGGGAGTGAATTGAGTTGCGTTGACTGGAATTCCTAGGATGAACCGAGGAATTTTACAGAGTCGGAGGAGAGGAGAAGCTTGAGGGAAGGATTACAGAGGGCCAAGTGGAAGCAGAAAAGCGAAATACCAGTAAAGGTCTCTTTGATTCACTTTTCGAGTCCGGCCTGTTTCTGGATCCAGTCTCACAGCCTCGAGGTCCTGGCCTTTTAAAAGGGCAGGATCGGAGTGGGCTTTGAGAGGGAGAGAGATTGTAGTCGGGAAGTTGAAATGAAAATTCTCCTCGTCTCAAGCGTCTTCAGGCCTGCTGTGGTCGGGTCAGGAGAGGAAGACGGAATGAGAGCAATGAGGGAATCAACAAAACGAGAGGAGGAGGGAGGATGAAGAGGTAAGAGGAGGATAGAGAGGAGGGAAAAGGACTGGGTGACAGGTACGCGAGCAGAGTAGTTTTAACCAACTGCAATGCTTGGAGAGAGATCCATGGGATGGGATGGATCCATCCAATCCATGCCCACGGGCTATGGGCCAAGGACCGGGGTGGCAGTATCTATGAGTGAGTGTGTGTGAGTGTGAGTGTGAGGTGGGTGTTTGGGCGTGCCAGGATCTCGGGTGTGTGCCCAGACGCGGATGCCTCTCTGCTACGAGGTCCTCGTCCTGCAGGTGCTGCCCGTACATACATAATCTACATAAATACACTGCTAAGCAGCTAAGCAGTCGCGACCTGCCCTGGCGCTGGCGGGCTTAACCTTGGTTTTCCTAGCACGGGTACCGCTTGCGGGTACTATGACCAGGTAACTGTGCGCTGGGCAACAGCGGGTGGAGGTACCTAAAAGCGGCCCCTGTTAGGAGACCACAAGGAGTCGTACACCCGGGTCGCGCGCGCGCCCACCAAACAAGAGGAGCCTGTCCTGGCAGTTTGGGAGGAGAAAAAAAAAAAGGAAGCTTCGAATTGCTTTTACAGATAGATAGATCCCTTAATCTACCAATTATGAACCTCTCATTTGCTTTTCGCAATCGATGCAAACAAGGCAAGTTCGTCTCTCCCCTTTACGTAGTACGATCCATCGGGCATCCCAATATCGCCAAGTAACATACCACTTCTTTCTGCTTCTGCTCTTGCGGGCTGACATACGCTACTTTGACCTCACTCGGTCCATCACAGCACCTAATTCAAGGAACGCTCTTCGGAGGATGGGGCTAAACGTATGTAGCTTGAGAGCTTTAGCTTGTGCTTTGGGGCTTGAGAGCAGGAGGGGGTTTTCGGGTGTGAGTGGAGGGCGGGCAGCATAACAACAGAGCCGTCCATAGTTAAGCAGAGCAGAGCATAGTATAGCATAGATAGCACAGCACAACACAACACAAGACGTACAGGACATGGGGGTGTGCAAGGTACGGGTACAGCAACTTTCAGGCGGACGCTAGCACTCACCTGTACCTGGAGAAGCTTGTGAAATGTGTGAAGCGTGTATGAAGCGTGTTGAGCCTGCACTGGGCCTGGCGAGTTGTGCCAATTGTGTCGTGTCGTAGCGTGTTCTGTCTCTCGGCTGGGGAAATACGGCGTAGGCTTGAGGCAGGGATCCGCGAATGGAGGCGGGCGTGTCAGACTGCATGTGAGAAAGGAAGGGGGGAAAAAAGAGAAAAGGGTCAAGATCTGGAGGTGAAAGTGTAAAACGAGATGGAAATGATTGACTGATGACCGCGTCAAGACTAGGAGAAACGATACCGAGAAAATCGCTTTGTGATCTATTCTATGGTATTCATCATGCTCGTGGATCGGGTTGTCCATGGTTCTGATTCTACCCATCTGATTAGGAGAGACATTTGTCTGATACAGAATGCGAAACAATGCTTGTTAGTTATTATTAGAACAAGCCATCTTGAATTATATGTTGCATCAAGTTATCGAGGAATGGGTTGGCGCTTCCAGAGTGAGATAGATAACTTCAATTTCCTGATTGCACGATGCACTCGGCCGAATATCTTATTTGTTGGTGTCTTTAAGACATGGCTTAGACTTCTATAAACAAGTTGTTAATTTCGACCTTTCTCAAACGGCCACGACATATTTGTTTGTTTAGATCTTCCGTCCATGGTCGCTCAACGGCCTCGTTGAGCAGGCCCACAGGCGGCCCATTGTCCTTGTTTATAAGCATTGTGCGTCCACTCAACGACCAAGCCCGGCCCATTGAGAGCACTGCGCAGGCTCACCACAGCGAGTCGGTCGACACCAGCTGTAAAGGACCGTCACGTTTGCATGCACCACTGGGCCCTTATCACGGCAACCAAGACATGAATGATGGAGTCTCGGTGACACGCTCAGGATGCATTGCCCGGGCTGTGACAAAGATGACCGGCTGGTCTTAGTGTAAACGAAACAGACATCATGAGAGCATCAATATGCATATAAGGTGATGCCCAGGGGCCAGGTTTTGAGACGGTCCAATTATAGCAGGATGCAACTGTCAGATCAGAGCATCGGACCCGTCAGAAGACAAGACAAGACAATAGAATCGCACCCAGTTGCTCCGGTTGCCAATGCAAGCCTGGCCCATCCCAAACTTTCCAAAACATGGATTCCCGTACAGTGATAGTGTCATGAATACCTGCAAAAGGTGATGGGCTGCGCAGCTCCGCGGACGCTTCTGCACTCTAACGGGCCCGTAACTTGGACAACCCGCCAACCTAAGCATCCGACTTCGTCATCACCTGCAAATGGCTGAGGCTGGGATAAGCTCCCGTTGCAAGACCGTTCCGTAAAGAGTAACGTAGAGTCGACTCGGCGCAGCTAATGCGTGTGCAAGTCGAGGTTAGCCCCCATGAACCGCTTTGTAACTGCAACTGCAACTGCAACTGCAACTGCAACTGCAACTGCCCACAAGTTCTATCGCGTCCGGTCTCGTCTCATCTTCTCAACAATCGTGTTGTTCCTCAGCGTCCTAAGCCATAGCGACGCGGCACCGCGACAAGACCAACCCACACAAGACTAAAGCGATCAAACTCACTAACTAGCTAAACTCGACATCCATCTCAGACAGCTCAGCCCAACGTCCTTCCCGGAGACGGAAGGGAGTTTTTTCTCCTGTGGGTTTGAGGCGTTGCCAGACAAAAAGCCTCGACCTATGAGGATCACTAGAGGGCTCCAGCACCAGTAGTTATCCGTTGCTCGCGTTGCTCTCAGGTTGAGTTGAGTGCCGCATCCCTACCTCAGCCAATCACCTGGCTGTGTCGCGCTTCTGCATCTCAAAGCCAATTAATCATGCATGTAACGAGCGAACATCTCGCATTCTCTTCCTCCCTCACGTCTTGGGCCTCGCGTCTGTGACAAGTGAACTGTAACAATAGCATAACCTCCCACGGGCAGAGCCGTCTTTGGCTTTTGACTTTTCAATATATCCACTGGACTACACGTCGCTAGACAAGCCCTGGGCTCAGACTAGAGGTTGAGATGTCTCTTGTGTTATGCTGTGCTGTGCTGTGCTGTGCTGTGCAGCTGTCACTTGTACATGATTGCCAGATCTCTAGCTGTAAGCGTCAAACTGCTATGTTGCCGTGCCATGCCATGTCACGGTGTTAGTTCATCGGCGCGGTCCTCCTGCGTTGCCTGCTCAGGGGTGACGGTCCGTTTGGTCGTTACCAAAAGTCGTGAGACAGCTTTCATGCCCTGCTAGAACCCTTGAATCCTGGGGTTCTCGGAAGCACAGCGCGGTAGGAGTAACAGGTAGGTTGCTCTGCGTGTAATTGCAACTGCCAAGCCCGCTTTGGTCCTCAGATCCATCGTTATTCGTCGGACCGTAGGTTTACTCACTCCGTCAAGCCCCCGCTTTGTCAACGCCATTCACAAATCTGACACTATTAACGTACCCGTACGTACATAAAGACAGTTCAATCTTGAAGTACGTTAGCTCTACTGTTCTTATCGGACACCTGCCGACCAAAGTAACTCGCCTCTGACCCTGCTGTGAGTTGTCAGCTTTTGCCATCAAGCCTCATCTACCTGTTCCAGACATAACCCCTCGCACGATACTATTCCCAGCATGCGTTCGGGATTGAAATAAGTACCAGGCGCCACTCGGCGAAGCTATTTGTCGCAAACGCATTTATTTGCCCGATGTGAGGATTCGGTTGGATCTCGTACGCATCAGACCCATCTCTTACGGAGTAGACGATCTCAGTTTCCTTGATCGGCCACCCATGTAAGGCGGGTATAGTGAGATGCTGGTAAAAGGAGGTGCTTGGCGATACTTTTACAAGATGCAAGTAATAAAACTGGTGATTGCTGTAACGAGGTAGTCCGTGTAGTGGCGGCACGTCCACGGGCGCTAGGTATTGCTAGCATCTAACTTAGACGTCCGAAGCAACGGTCGTTATAGCGCTGCTGCAGATAGCAGAGCCCAATAAGCTCAGTTGCTGCAGGCTATTTGTAGATTGAAATCTGCTGCTGTATCACATTGATCACGTCTCATGAAATCACCACAAATGGCTTGCCTCTTGTCTCTTCCATGGATTGGATCCCGCTCCTCCAGACATTTCTGATTCAGGGCTAACGATGGCGTCTCGCACAGCTTCACCGATATTTGCGCTCATCCTTCCCGTCTTGTAGGTGCCTGTCACATGGTCTCTAATGGTAAGCAAAATCGCCCGATGCTCATTTCCATCCCATGCCGCCGCTTCAATTTGCCGCTGCAAGGGAAGACGAGAGAAAAATTGGCACTCTCCACAGCTCCCCACGCGCGATGAACAGGAGTAGTACTAATATGGGTATGGATATGGATATGGACGCTTGTATAAATGGCACGCATAAGACCTTTGTGAAGATAATGACGCAGTGACGCCCTGTTGTACTAGAGCCATGCAAGTGTCAGTCAGTTATCACAAGTCGGAGCAAAAGTATCGAAACTTTACTCATGACCATCCACATGTTGCCCAGTCGACAAGCGGAAACGTCAAAATTCAAAGACCAGATAGCGAGATGCCACCGAGTCAGCCTCAGAGGCGTACAAGACGCTCCAGTGATGCCATCATAGTGATGTTCCTTTCGCCCAGGGTTCAACATCGGCTTGCACTTGTCCCTCTATGCCATACATGTCGCCCGACTCGTGCTTAAAAGTCATGTTAACGTCCGTGAAACAGATTTTCAGCCGCTTGTGCTCGGTGCTACCACCACTCAACCCACAGTCCCCGTCCAGGTTATCACAATATCCAGTTTGGCTGGCCTCACTTCAAGGGGGGATGCATTCCTGTTTGCCCCCGAGTCTCACCAAGGTAGGAGGATTGCTCGCGTGCGGGATGCAGTTAGGCGTAGGATCGTCCACAAAACCTCCACATTGGTGTTCTCACGACAATGACACCAGGCACCAGGTCTGGGTCTAGGACCAGGCACAGGCTCACGCACAGATGCAGACACGCCGGAAAAAGCACACGATCAGATGGGAAAGGAAACCTCGCGAATTGGGGCCGGAAAGTAACACATTACACGTTGAGAGAGCTGCACCCCTTGATTAACCCGTCGACATCGCGCGCACGTTATTAACGCGCCCGCGTCAAATGGCGACGCAGTTCCCGACAGCCAATGGAACGGCGTAGACGCGCAACTCATGAGACTCTGGAGTCAGCGCACCTCGGGGCCGGACCCAGGTGGTTGGGCGAACGAGAGAGCGCCCAGTGGAAAAAGGGAAAGGGAAATTCAAGATGAAATGCCAGGCTAAGTTTAGCGCAGGAGTTGACAGAAAAAACTAAAGGTCCAACAGGCCAAGTTGGATCGACAGTATCTGACATAGAACCTCCACTTGAAGCCAATGAGTCAAGGCAAGGGCGATGATGTTGGAAATGAGGCTGCTCAGGTCATCGCGAGTCTCCTGGTACTGCAGCAGATGACAGAAGTGATGGGCTGATCGGAGCCTCTCTTTTCGTTCCGTTTCTTTTTTCTTTTCTATTCTGTCATCATTTCTTGTCCTCTCACTTCTCACATGCGCCAGCTTGACGCCAGTGAGGGGTAGCCCCAGGAACCACGTCCAGGATCCCCTGGTTGTTCCCGACGCGGAGGGTCAAGATGCCCAGATCTGGGCTGTGAACCATGGCGTGTGGTGTGCCAGCCTGTAGATCCTCCATGCCATGCCTCATTCGTTATTTCTTGGTGATGATTCTTTGATAGGAATTGGGCCGCGGCTCATGTATGTGACTGCTACGTCGTAGCAATGCCTAATGTCAGGAGGCTAGACTTGAGAAGCTATCATGACGTACCTGGCTATGCATTTGAGGGTTTATCGTCCTGTTGCTGTCTCGACGATGATCGAATATGGCTTACTACCTTGGTAAATTACTATGGTTCAAACTCTGAACTGTTTAGCCGGCCAGAGACGATCGCTTGGCCTGAAAGGCCCCTCACGCCAGGAACAGCAATTCCGGAGATATACAGAACAGCCTCTGGATAAAACCATTTCTCGCCCGAATGTTTCGTCCGCAGTCAATCAATTGTCTGCGACATTTCAGGGCCTGATTCTAGACAACTAAATAAGAGAGATAAAACAAAGGAGGCCCTAAAAAAAAGGGCCAGGCACAAGCCACGTCTCGCGGAAGCGCATGAGCCACTTTCCTCTGCAGATCCTCTAATTAGCTGCACTGCTAACTGGTGGCTTCACCAGTCCCTGAATTTCAACACCAAGCCCGTATAGTAGGCCTGTCTGGACCACTGCCACGGTGCTCAACTCGTGACAAATTCGCGACTGACAGTCACCGAAGTGAACCTAGTGCTTCGGTCGTT
The DNA here is from genome assembly GCA_012977755.1 of Fusarium nurragi. Taxonomy (NCBI): domain Eukaryota; kingdom Fungi; phylum Ascomycota; class Sordariomycetes; order Hypocreales; family Nectriaceae; genus Fusarium; species Fusarium nurragi. The sequence goes on along the minus strand of JAALXI010000161.1, from coordinate 82,235 downwards.
ACGCTACTGGCTGTGATCCGACTGTCCCTTAACCCATATCCCAGCAAGTGGCGTACCTGTCGTACAAAGTGCGTCAATGGCCTGACTAGATTCAATATTTCGCCCTGGACATCCAACGTTGGGAGTAAACTGGGAGCATCGCCACGCCAACCACGTCAGGTCTTGTTCCTTGAGCTCCTGGTCTCATATCTGCTCATCAATTCCCTACTTCCATGATGCAGGTTTCAACTCCCCTCACATTCAAACCTTGAGATAAGTGACGTAGGAACCATAGCTTATGCTTCAGAGGCCAGTGGGGCAGAACCTTGAAGCATTTCCCTTTAAAGCTTAGGCAGTGACACTAGCGTCTGCCCCGCATTCATCCTTAGAGTGACCAGTTCAAGCTCAAGCATTGTCAAATCAACGGATGGGAGTTGTGGAATTATTACAGAACCCCATATCCGAAGCTCACAGTTGCCTCTGGAGAACCGACGGTCTCTCCGACGCTCTCCAGAGATGAAACATTGACCAGAGCGTGTTTCGGACCCTTCTTTTCATCCGGGCCCTGAATCTTGCTCTTGTGAGACCGCGTAGTCTCTTCCATCATCCCGTGAGACTGTGGAAATGAAAAGGAACAGAGCCGCAATAGCCCGGACGGAATAGTTTCTACAAAGTACGAGTAACCTCGGTCGCGTGATATGATTGCGTGTGTTCCCATAATTGCAACCACACGAGCAACCCGCGGGTTAACGAATCCCAAAGAACGGCGGGCCTGCAGTGGGCTTGCAGGCTTGCAGAAGTGCTTGTCACTTGTTGCAGAATACCAATCGCAGGCTCTAAACGCATGTCGATGCGTCAGGATGTGCAAGCACTTTAGAACCAAGGCTAAGTCAAAACTCAGTGGTATGTGAGTTTCCCTTCCCTTTTCCCCTGACCTGGGGTACGTAGAAGTCAGACTCGCCGAGCGTCGTCTGTGAGCGCGTTAAGTTGGCATGATGCTGTGGCTACTGCACAGTCATCAAGGGTTAAGTTAAAGGGTGCGAGACAAGCCCGCTCACGGTCTCGGATCGAGCTGCTTTGACTCTGGCGTCAGCGACATCAAATCGGCTCGATTATCCTGACTTCCGTCGTGTTTCCTTTTTTGGTGATGCATCATCCGTATGTATCCCTATCCCTATCCCTCGCCTCGCCTCGCCCTGCTGCACACTGCGTTGCGTTGCGTCGCAGCCTCCGCCTCCGCCTCCGCTTCCACTCTGGCTGAACCCAACGAATTACGCCCATGCCGAGACGCTGATGCTGATGCTGACACCACTCGCAATGCCTGCCGCTGAACCAAAGACCCTTAAGATCAACCCCGTCCCTTGCCCGCGGCGCCCCCATTACTAACTTAACTACCCAACCCCCGTTATCCGTACTCCGTACCCTTTTTATTTTATTTTTTTAAACGTGTCTAGTCTCTGATGGAATAAACGCCAAAAGACCGCCTAGGAAACGCGCGAGCTTGGTCCATGATTTGCAGCTCGCAACACGTTCCACGTACATGGGTTGTTGCGAGACGCGTGAGATGAGGAGCCACCTACCTGCCTGCCTGACTGTATGTACACCACAGTGAAGAGTGAGGGGGGGGAATGAAGTAAGATATCATCATCACGGATGTTTACGCCCGGTTTGAGGCTGGTCACGATGGAGTCTGCATTGGTCACTCCATCACCTCGCAGGAAACCCCCGAACGCAGATTTTTTACCCTTTTGCTTAGAATGAAGCTGTCGCCGCCAAGAATTACAATTGCCGACTACTGAGTTTCCCACATGGCTGCGGATGCTGCGGCTCTCTCGTCTGCGTAAGGACCAGGAAAATCACTTTAAATTGAGCCTCGGACCCCCAGCGAATGACCGGCCCATCTCCTGAGACAGGCGGCCCCCCTCGAATTAGTTATCAACAGCATCGCTCCCGTTGGTTGCACTCGTTCACATCCACCCTGTGAACCGAGACCATTGGGAGAGATCTTTGCCCTCCGAGGATTGAAGCCCGGAGCGCTGAGAGTCTGTGACTGGCGGATGTCACTAAGTGGTTCGGGGTGTGCTTTTTGTTTTTTGTCTTTTCTTCCTTTTGCTCCCGCAAGCCGGCCCGCGGCGATGGGCTCGACCCTCCTGCGCACATGAAGTGCCGTCTGCAGTACGTAAAATATAGTTACAATGGGGTTCCAGGTTGGTTACGACCGACAGAGTGGTACTGTACCCCATGAGGTCGAGATTTCTGCATCGTCTCGTGCCCGACCATACTGCATGTTGAGGTTATCCATGTTTCTGCAGGCAGATTTGCACAAAATGGACACGAATACACGTGCCAGGCCCCGACTTCTGATCACGCTAATGTGCAAACGTTCCAGAAGCCTTCCACCAAGCGGAGCTACCCGCCCCAGTGACGACACCTTTGAGGCTTTTGCTGCGTTCTCAGTGGAATGAGGCTGAACCACCCGAGGGGCCATTCTTTTTAGGGTATGGCGTTCACCCCACACGTTGGGTCCTGACGCGCTAAATTTCGGTACGTTCAGGGACCATTTTTACGCGATGAAGCTCCCTCTTTTTTATGTATGCTCATCCCCCGTCCGTCCGTCTTGTGCACGCCTCTCAATAACTCCGCTGCGCCGTTTTGCTTTGTGTCTGTGACTTGTGGTTATGCAGCAAATGCGTGCCTTGGCTGCCGGCAACTCCATCCCTAGCGGCCCAGACTCCAAAAAGTACCCATCCCTCGCCTCTTCACCACGGCGACGCAAGGTTGAGAGTCCGTACTAACTGGATCCATGACGCCTCCAAGGGAACCCATTCCGTCAACGGGCTGATGCAAGGGAAAAGGCAGCAAAAAAAGGAGTAAAACCCCCCACTTGGCTGTCACCTCACGGCAGTGCCAAGGCTCGTCGGAAATACATTATCACGGCATCCACGGCGTTCAGAAATAAGCCAACCTCGCATTTTTCACATATGACCGGCGATGGCCCGAAAATCTCTGCCTCGCCCCATTCAAGGTTTCGCCTTTTTGCTTAAATATCTTCATCGACTCCTCTTTCACGCAGCGTTTCCGTGGTGAAGTCGCCCCAAACAATACTTTAGTCCTCGGTGTTACTCTTCGTGCTCCAGCTTGGGCACTGGATAGCGAAGATGAGTTCGGCGCCCCGGCAGTTCACGTCAAGTCTCCGCAAGAATACCAGTTATTTAGAAATCGAATGCCGTCGGTGATCGCCAGAAGAAGAAAAATATGTTCCTATGGAGAAGACAGATGGACCCAGAAGAGATTTCGCGATAGCCTCGTCCCGTTACCGTTTCCACCGGCTTTGTTCCTCGGTCCAGTGGACCTTCGAGATCACTGTCCCGCATATAAGTAACTCGTTTGTTGAAATATCTGCCACCGGCATTGCTACAGATTCCTGGTTGAAGCCAACCGGTAGCCTCGCAACGAGGGACTTTCTCCCCCAGTGCCTAGTCGTTTGACCACCTTTCGGTGGTGGCTTTGGTGTTTGTTATGAATGCTTTGTTTGCGTCGTTAGGCTCCTTGAGCCCATCAGGGTCTCCCGTTCATCTGGCCATTATTGCAGTCAAACAGAATGATCTCAAGAAACACATTCCTTTCTCGATGTCTCAATGAAATCGTGGACTCTTCGGCAGGCATTTATCTCGAAGTTGTCAAACATCGAAGTGATGTGTTTTGCGGCCCTCCAGGGTAGTACCCACTCACTGTTGTTGACTTAATTTCGCGGGGATACATTCTTACGATGTTATTGGTCATTATTACCATCTCTGCAGTTGGCCTAGATGTGTGTAGCATCGAGTCCGATATACCCGCTATGCCAGAAGAGCTTGGCCTGTCGTACTTGAAACTTCCCCGCACCTCTTATTGTTGATGCCCTCGCGCTCATGCTTTCATCTCCACCGCCGAATAGCGAGTCAAAATGCGTTCAAGTGGTCACAATGCCAACGTCCTCCAGGGTAAGCAAGGATATAACCTGGGAAACATGGTTCTTACCGATATACTCGTGTCAAATTATCATGCACTCCTGTGGCTCAGTAACATCACATGCTGAAGCAGGGCAAACTCCCACAATGGCTTGTCGTTATGTTGCTGCGGACGATGGATTTATATCGCGCGACGTGAGTTTCAAAACGATAATAAACAACAAACATGGAGATAAGGCGCAGAACACCGAGTGGGATATGTTCTGCATCCGAAAGAGGCATATGCGGGTGACAAGGGTGGCATTTTGCTGGCTACGAACCCACGATCTTGGATCTTAAACCAAAGGCCAAGAAGCGACAGCCCAGCGAGAAAGCTGAAGGCTTCCTAAAGAGGTTTGGTTTCCAGCTGCTTGCATTTTCATGACGACGAGTTGTAGTCAATGGTTCGTCTTCGAAGCCTGACCCCTGGTCTTCTAGGTTGATAGACGCCGCTTCGCTTGCAATTCTGCACTACCAAGCCTACCAACCTGTTGCGGATGGAAGTCCCGTTGCCTAGTTGGGCTATGTTTCCAGGAGCTGTCAGCTGGAGGTGGGAGGCTGTGAAAGATGGCCACCGCCGAGCGCCCTATCAGCATTCAAAATCGACATGCCGATTGTTTACGCGAACGGACCCCTCTGCAGATCCATGCTATGCATGGGGAACGTTGCTGTTTTTGGACCATAGTCACCATCATGATGGAAATTCTGATGAGATTTCTAAGAACATCATGCAAGGTTTAATAGCACGACGCTATTCTGGGTTCGCCGTCAATCAATTGACCGACAAGTTCAGCCTGGAAGATGATCCCTACTGATCAGCTTTCGGATGCTACCGGAATGCGGCAGACGAAGAGGGATATTCCAACCAGGGCCGACGAGCTGTAAACAGTATCATCACTCGATTGGCTGACAGACAATGGCACGGCCTTGTTTCGAGTCGATGGTGAGATTGGATTGCGGCCTCTGGTTGGTCCAACAGCTCTTCCATGTTTGCTTTTTTAAAACACCAAACTCGAGGAGCTGCCCAAGAGCTTACTCGCTCAATCCCCCGCGATGGCCCGCGGATCTTTTGTCAACTCCGATATAAAACTCGTAGAGGCCGCATACCTGGTAAGAATATAAGGGCGAAGACCAAGTTCGTGATTATGGAAGAGAATCCCCAATCGGGGTGGGTTCTCACGATCTGGCTTGGGCCGTTGGCCGGGGCCCCTGCTCAGAGCAAGGGACTCGTGGTTCATCCCCGCAAGCTTTTGCGAGCTTGGTACATGTGGAGGTTTTGATCGTGATCGAGCATTATCGATCAAGTTAACGGTTTTTTGACAGAACGCAGAGAAATATTTCAAGGCCATGAAGAGATGAGGTGAAACGTTCTCAGATTTCGGAATTTTATACAGGGGCTTTGTTGACACTGCAGTCTCAGCAACGAGACCCACAACATGACAGACACCAGAGACTATCAGCCGATTTTCACCTTACCCATTGATGTTTTGTCTGTCAGCCCGCGATGGCGCTTGGGTATCACCAAACCAAGCCCCCAGAACGTGCGCTGTCAACGCTAGTTCTCTAGTTTTCTTGATCCTCAAGTCGAGTCCCCGGTCCGTGATGCACCCGTGCTGTTCCAACAACTCTAACCAGGATGCGATGTAACGTGCCATATCAAAATAGGTCACTGTCATGCGCCGGATGACCGAAGTAAATGAAGCATTCGAATTGAATGAAAGCCCCAGTCAGGGCTCAAGACAGATAACACTTGGACTTGAGGTTTGTTGTTCCTGGATGGAGGGTTCTAATTACGGTCTAGCATGCGGAATGGCTTGAGGTGTTTAGTGTGGCTTGAACTATTGCTGACAGCACAATGACGCCCTTTGACTCGGCGCGGGACAATGTCGACGATAGTACATGCATGTGGTGCACTGCAGTGCACCAAGAAAGATAGAAGAAAGATGGGCATTGTTTACCACGTTCTGCAAGGCAAGAGATCGGTTTGCAGCAGCGCCGAGCTATACATACATCGAGCATGTAGGCTGCGCCACGATGCGACTGTGCATGGATCTGAACAGGTTATTCCTGAAGCTGCAGTCACCATCTCTCTTCTGATTTGACACTTGCTGTAAATAATAAACAAACAAAAGCTCGTGAATCGGAAAGATCGATATCCGAAATGCTTGAAATCTCCGATAGGGTGCTCAGGGATCCCGATACTCTTCTTGGCGACATTTATGGCGCCATGTCGACTTGATGTTACGGCCTGACCTCTGAGATACGCCGGAAGCTTGCCTCGATGTGGCTGAATGCTGTTCTTATTTTTGCTTGTTCTTGTTGACATTTGTTGTTTTTGACGCTTCTCTTTCACCCATGATCCTGGGACGTTGACTGCTGACCCAATTGAGAGTAAGAACATGCCCACGCTATTCATATACTGATTACATTTTCCCTTTGTATGCTCCCCAGGACGGTTGGTTCTTTGTTGATACGGATGCCGCTTCCGCACCTGAAACTATTCAGACTCGCGTAAACGTGCAGCAGGATCCAAGGGCGAACAATCCCTGCTCGCCCTTGTATGAAGCTAAACCTGTAGACAGGACCCGCATGCGTACGAATCACATCCTAATCGGCGATTGTTTTGATCGTTATTCTTGCTGCCAAGGAAATGTCGACATGGAAATCTTGGAAAACCTGCTCATTCGTGGTGTTTTGTGTTATGTTGGTGGACAATGAGTGATGCCCTCTCACCTTCTACTCATCATCTCGCTACACCCCGGCCGCAGCAACCCCTAATACGATGGGATGCAATGTCAGCGCATTGCATTCTGTAGGGCTGCGAATCAGTCTCGGTCTCCTGCTGTGCTGCCCTACACAGGATGATTTGCATGGCGCATTGCAGAATATCGCCCGTTTTGAGTAACCCAGTTTTCATCGTACACATGCTGTCCGACTCTTTCACGAGCCGCTGTACCACGTTGCGCGGGGACGGAAAACATGCCCCGAACTCGCACTCGCGCCTGGCGTCGGCGGCTGCAAGGTGCAAGGTGCTACGGCGCAGTTCCCCCAGCGAGAGCGAGAGGAAGCAATTCGCTCCTCGAGGCCGGGGCAAGCGAGAGAGGATGGACGGGTTCGACGCCCCGGCCCGCGGATGCGTCGAGCGAGTGGCTGTTTCCGTATGCCACGGGCCGCTGCCTGTATCTCTGTTTATCGGCTTGTTATTATTGTTGTCGCAGCTGAAACACGTCTGTTTCTCCTTTTAGTCGATCTGTGAATCAATATTACATACCTTCCAGGTTAAGCTGCATCTCTGTTGAAACAGGCAGGGAACCCGCCTGACCGACCTATGCATGTACAAGATAGGCACCAACAGGATTTTGTAGGAAGACAGTCAGCGTTGCAGTCCGAGACTGGTCAGCAGGGGCCGGCCCGTCCAATGTGGTTGTAAGAAGCACCCATAATTGAAATGCTTGCAGTTATCTTCCTCTTTCTCCTGCCCTTTCAGCTCGACCTAAAGCTGCGGCCATGGGTTCTCTCATGCCAGGGCCTGTGCAATGCTCCCGATAGCTGGGTTGGCGCTGTGATTGGTGCTTTGATGCGCTGAGGATGGCTGTCGTGGTCCCAATCGACACTGTCGAGGTTGACACTGACTTATGGACAGGTGTGATAGATACTGTCTGCATGCATTGACAGGTAGCTACTTGCGTGCAACCATCTTGTCTGCCAGGGGTCTAGGTTAATCTATTTGACTAGAGGTTGTTTGGGATGTGTGTTTTGAGATGTTAGATGTGAACCTAGAAACACGAGCACAATGGAATTACAACAGCATCAACACGTAGTCAGAGCATCGAAATATTAAATTGAATGTGAACGGGCCTGTGTAGCGAGTCGAGCCTTGCTTGATAAGGTGACTATGACCCCCCCAGGGTGGGAGTGCCTGGTGTTAGTTATACGTCAAGCCTACCAGCAGATGCAGAGCAGATAGTTACAGTCATGGGTAGAACCCCGGAATGCAAGCGCGAGGTTATATGAAGATTCGTATTAGTCTTCCTGTTTAGTTTAAAGTAATTCATATCTTGGTCAGTCTATTAGTATCTAGCCTAGATTTGAGTCTCGCAAGTTGATGTGTTGCAGGGGAAATGCGCAGTATCAGTGCGCTGTAGTTCACTCGGACATCATGTAGAATCAGTTGTATACAAACTTCAGATGTCCTGAGGTGGTTCTTCGATCCCTATACTTAGTAACTTATATCAATATTACGCTCTAGGGCTCTGCTTGCAGTATCTAGACAATACTCCAGCCTGGGAAACAACAGCAACTTGATTCCAACAACCCGTATGTTGAGATTGGTCCAACTCAATCCAATCTTTAGATCTAACCTTCAGGATTCAGCTATCTTGCTATCCAAGGAAGTCCCAAAATTAGCCATCCCACGGCAAGAAACATATCACCCATAGCATTTCAACCTTGGATTGTCGAACAAGCGCGATCCCGTATCAGTCTAGCCCGGTGAGAACATGCCTGACGACGAACAGAGAGGCTCTGAGGGATGATATAGACGTGTAGCACTCATCAGAGGGTTGCTTTGAGCTTTTACATATGTTTCTTTGTACACTGTTCAACATTGAGTCAAGCCCCTGGAGCCCGCACGTTGGGAAAGTTAGGCATCTATTCCAGCGAAGCCTACAGACATCGTGCCGTGCAGCCTATATTATAGCTATACAGAGTTGTAAAGCTGTTATTCAAGGGTTGTGAAAACGCCGATGAGATGTCTCGAGACACAAGCCGTCGCTCGCGCCCTCTGCATACTCCTAACATCAGGGGCTCTTGGACACAACCCAGACAAACGTCTAGGTATACCCAGATAGTTTCGACGGAGGCTTTATGAAAGGGACGTGGGCCGCAAGCTACTCTTCTGAATTGAAGTTTCTGGTATGAGTCCACGATAAAGGTGTGAGTGTATCGGGTTCGATCCTCATCAACTATCAAAGACAAGCGGGAAAACGATCAACAGTAACAATATGACGTTTGATAATGTAAGACGACATATAAGTAAGTTAAAGTTCTGGTCATCAGAAATTGTCATCGTCTTCAGAGTTTGTCGCAAATTCGAGACATGAGTTTCCACATATTGCTGTCATTGTGAGAATATCCGATAACATAAGGTACAGTAGGAAGGATCACATCAACAGCAGTGAATGAATTATTTAGCGAAATAGACCTATGTATCAGTTGTGCTATAGTCTTCGGGACATATATCACAGGCCAGGAAGTAAGAAGCAGTCTACGTGTATCTGGGCTCTGGGCATATCAGTATATTCCCGGCAGATTTACTCATAGACGGATACGAGCTCGCTCACTTTTAGAATGACACACGAGATATAAGAATAGCGGAAGGTATGAGATTGATTAGCTCAAGTTAACTCCGTTGAGCGGGCCACATCTGGCTGACCTTGTTGCTTGTTCTCGCTCTCGTATCCTCAAGCTTGTATGTGGTAGATTTACTATGTGACTTGGAAATTTAATTGATAGTATAGACTACAATAATTTTATGGCAAGTCTAGAGTTTTTACGACCGGTTCAGTAAAGTAACCATAATGTCTTGTGATCTGATGGGAAGAAGGAGATATCTTTATTTCTGAGACTTCGATATTACGAGCCTCGACTACAAGTCTCCGACAGTCATTTGAACATAGAACAGATTAGAGGGCAGCCAGATGGGATATTGTACTTGGGTGGTATAATATTGCGCAATCTAGACTTTCACCGACATTATTGCACTCCGAGGCTCCCACAGCAGTCTACAGAGACAAGTTCGTGGTTGTAATAATATAGACGTTAAGGGCATGGATAGCCCCTGATCCTGGGGAACCCTTGCTAGTTTAGCTCAAGGAAATGCATAACATCGCGAATAGTGCTAGCGATGGTTTACAGACTTATTTAGTGCATGAACTCAAAGTTGTGAGGTTTGCGGGAGTGCTGTGGCAGATATGAACAGATACAGCGTTGTCAGGTACGACAGCATTTATAGAAAAACATCAGGAACTGGCCTTCCAGGTGGAGATGAGCTAGATCATACGACAACCTGGCAATCTTGCTTTATTTTGCTCTGCGTAGTATGCAGTTGATGCAGTCGCATGGACATATGTAACTGACAGGACCAGACTTGGGCTCGCATCCAAGACAACATCAAGCAGTTGATATATAATGTCTTGTTTCTAAGCATACCTTACTTCTTCCACACGAGATGCGAAGAACTCATTCTAATTCAAAACGACAACTCAGAGAAGTGAAATACCCCACCAACACCCATGCCTAACCCTGCCACATGTTCACCATGTCTTGGGGAGAGTCCCCTGGAAAGATGGGGCAACGTGGATCTGGAGCTGCCCGAAGACCCGAGAATGGGGCTGACAACGGTTGATGATGCAAGTGTTGGGTGTTGCTGTTTACTTGAAGGTTGTTTATAGTCTAAATGTCTTTCGTAATAGTTAGTTGGATGCATAAACCTGCTGTGTATTCTTCGGTTGAACGCCCCCTGTACCTCGAGTGCTAACTAGCGGAGTCCAGGCCGCCCCAACTTCTCCCAACAATGGATCAACCCACCTTTGGGAGCGTGCGAGGCTTCTATCGTCACCATCTGCCATAGCTCCAAGGCGGTGGCATCTCTGTTGTTTTGTTTTTGTTCTGTCCCGGGGACTTGTCTGCCTTTCAACACCACACATCATCCATCATGACCGACCGAGATACCCGTCGCGACAGCCTGCGAGTGCCCCGCGCTCGTCCCCGCCGCGGCGTCTCCAGAAACTCTTCTGTGCGATCCTCAGCCAACCTGGATGAACACCGTCTCTCCTCAGGTCCAGCCACCGCGCAGGCTCTTCGAGCTGCATCCTCTCGCTTTTCTCTCAACGAGCAATTCGCTGCGACGCGGCAGGAGTTTGCATTCTGGGACGACGATGCTAGTTCGATCTATGACCATGGGATTAGTCCTAGTGTTTCCGAGGCAGAGTCAGACTTGGACGAAAAGGTTCCTGTGAGCTCGACAGAAGTCTCTGAATCATCACATCACGATCCCACCGATGATACGATAACTGGCCTGGAGGTTTCGGACCTGGATTCCAACTTTTATGATCTTCTCTGCCTCCCACGAGATATCTCAGAACTATCGCAGGACCAGATCCGAAGCGCATACTACCGTCTCTTTATTCTCTTCTACCCAGACAATTATCCTGAGCATCTGCGCCCAATCGCTCGCCAGCAATTTCTCCATGTACAGGATGCCTTCGAAACACTCATTGACCCAGCACGACGAGCGCAATACGACCTGGATCAGTTCGTACAAACCGGGGATGCGGAAGCAACAAAGTCGGAATACGAGATGGCATTCAAAGAAGCCGTTTGGAGCCGAATACAGAACGGCGTACACACAAGTTCCGATCTAGGTATTCGATTAGATGCCTCCAGGTCGGCAGACAACAGTTCCAGACTTCAAATCCTCGACTTTGCCCTCAGTCATTCCGTCACAGTCGATGTGCCAGCACTGCAGAGACTACTACAGCCCCATGTCACGCGGTTGGAGAGTTTTACTTCAACAGACGAGAAGGAGGTGATTGAAAGCCCATCGCAGCCTAGTATTCACGTTGCTACACCTACTGTGACCATCACTGGATCGACTTATGGTGTTACAAAAGACCTCTCGTCTGTACCGACATCCCTCTTATATGATCGATATCAGCCTCTTCTACCCTTGACTATTTCCAGGCAGAGGCTTTTACAGCTTGTCGAGAACAAATTTGCACCATTGGCCACCCTTCGATATCGACAGGAGTTTCTGAACCGCTCGCCTGCAAGATCTCCTGACAAGTTTAGATGGATCAAGACGGCAGTTGAGCTCGAGTCAGATGTTCTACCCGAATTCTCCGTCACCAGCCGTCTTTACCACCACTTTACAGTCCCCAACTACTCAGAACCCACCGTAGCCGAGGCCAGCGTTCGATCTTCCCGGGATTCTGCTTGGCTCCAGCCCCGAGTCGCTCTCGGACTCTACCAGAACCTCCGCCATGGCACGGGCTTCCTGCGCGCAGACAGCGGCGATTGGGTCTTTGCTTCTAACGAGTACTCTCGGTGCTTCTCCGAGTACTCGAAAATAAGCCCGGACTTCTTCAATACTGAAGCGCCCGGGCCAACACCCAGCTTAGAACTGGGCTTTCGAACAGGATCAGCAGATCGACTGCCCGCTCCCGGTTCATCGGACTCTCCCGGTGACGAGGGTGGCATAAGAGGCCTGGACTACGAGATCAACTCTTGCAAGCATGGGACCTGGGCCGTTGCAGCTTCTGCTACACCTACCGCGATAGCAGGCGCCGTACGTTATAGCAAGGATCTAACACTGCCATTCCAAACTCCCCCAACATCACTAGACCCGGGTCTTCCTTCAGCATCCCGCCTGGAGGCGGAACTGTGCTCAAATACCTTCCAAGACCAATACTTCGCCCTCCGCAACCTCTGGTCCGTCGGTCGTTTTGCGCGTGTTGGTGTCGAGGTTGGTATAAGTCTGCACAACCTTCATCTCTCCGTCTACTGGTCTCGTCTCGGCCAACGCCTCAGTGTTCCTCTCCTTATAGCACCGCGGTCACTCTTTGGGCCCAGTGTGCTGTTCTGGGCCGGGGCCCTACCATTTGCTGGGCTCGCCGCCTTGCAGCTTGGCCTCAGCTATCGCCGTCGTCAACGAACTTCGCGATCTCATCGTCGCGTCCGTTCGGATGTCTCTTCAACGGGAACTCCAGTTGCTATTGCTCGACATCGATACGAAGCAGACAACATCACTCAACTCCTCGCACTACCAGTCGAGAGCCGCCAAAAGCATCAGATGGCCATCAGCGGCCTCGTTATTCTTAGCGCCAGATTTGGTATCCCCAGTGAAGACGGCACCCTCGCAACAAGCGAACAAGTCGCCGACGTCACAATCGCCGTCGCAGCCCTGATCGACGACTCTATTTACACTAATGGGCCCGCCCTGGTCATCCCTCGTGGGGTGCGCAAGAGCCGCCTGCCAGGATTCTGGGACCCTGCACCAGGCTTTGACAAGGTTCTCCGCGTGGAGTATCTGTTCAAGGGCGACGCGGGTGCAGTCGAGGTTGGCAGCCGTGACGAGCTGGTTCTCCCACCTCAGGCGTAGACTATTTTGACCTGCGCCACATTATATATATGTATGTGAACATAGAATCATGTGATATGAAGAAATAAGTGCGTACGATAACGGAAGATGCATGATAAGGAACTCTGGCTTTGATTGTTAATGGATGAGCGCATGTAGATGGCGGTGTTGTGCCCGTCGACAATATTACGAACAAATCCACTCCATGAAATACAAAACAAACATATCAGCCGTTACTATCCTGCATTTCTACTGGTGACATCATGTTACGGAAGAGTACTTTGACTGCGTGCTCAGTCCAGCAGATCGCACAACAGCTTCCGCAAGACACAAACAAGACGAAAATAAATGTTGTAAGACAAAGGAAAATTCATTGCTTGCGGTAGCGCTATCTATCGTACATAAAAAGTATCCCCATCTCGCTGACCCGCACACGACGTCCCGTGTAAGCTGCCCAACATAAAACGGCCCATATACGTGAACCCACCCCATCACCCCACATGAGAGAACGCCGAATCCTTTTTTTGTCTGAAAGAAAGCACAATTGTCTGGTGTAAGAGATTTGGTAATAAGAGAAATAAAGTCTGGATGTCGGGGATTAAAACATCCTAAAGTAAGAGCCTGGAAACGTGGACTGATGCTTAGACCGTATCGATTAATGCTGGTGATTATGGTTGTGACTGTGGTCATGGTCATGGTCATGGTCGTGATCGTGATCGTGTGCGTGAGGACTAGTTGCGCTGTGCGATGATTCACTAGCTCGTCTTACCGATGAACCCCTAGATGATGTATCGGCAGGACAACAGCCCTGGGCTTGGCAGTCGTCGATGCACTCAAGGAGACAGCTATCGCCCTTAATCGAGTCAACAGTGCCATCGAGAGCAAGGGCAGCAGTCTCGGCGTCGTGTGAGTGCTTCTGGTCGAAACAAAACTCGGGCTGTATCGTAGCGCTATGAATCCCGAAACCGTGGAGACACTTGCGAGCGCGTCGAGCCAACTCCATGTACTTCTCGCCACTGTGAGAGTCAATAGGGAAAGAAACTTGGAGGTGCATGCTTGCAACGAGCTTGGTGTCCGAAAGTTGCCAGACGTGGATATGATGACAGGTAATAACGCCAGGAAGAGCTTCGATATCTTGTCGGATCTCAGGAACGCTGATGTGCTCGGGGGTACCTTGCAGAAGAACTCGTGCAGTGCCTCTGGTAAGAGGGATACAAGTCTTAAGAATGATGGCGGTAATGAACAAAGAGACGGCAGGGTCGGCGTAGACTTTGCCGGGCCAATCGGTAAGCCAGATGATAAGAGCCGTAACCATGACACCAATGTTGCCAAGCATATCTCCCATGACGTGAAGAATCATGGCGTTCATACCCATATCAGCGTGGTTGTGACCGTGGCTATCCTTCTTGCCAGCCTCCTTGGGAAGGGTGTGGTGGTGACCGTGGTGAACGCTCGAGTCCCGTCTAGGTCGTCGAGAGTGAGAATGAGAGTGAGAGCCGTTCCTGTTGTGACCGATCGATGAGCCGTTCTTAGCGACACCCTTAAGAAGAGGCGACTCTTCGTTCGCCTCGTCCTCCTCCATGATCAGAGAGTTTTCGACATCAGTCTCGCTCTCGCTCTCGCTCGTCGCTTCGTTGACATCATTTCGGGTGGCTTCGATAATGCTCTGTCGGAAACTAGCTGGGTGGATGCTCAAGTCATCGAGGCTAGCGAAACGAGCATGTCCGCTCCTACTAGATCGATGGTGGTCGCGACCTCGGGAGTGCGTGGAGTGACGGTTGACGTTTGTGCTGGATGTATCTAGGCTGCTTCGCTGATCGTTGGATTTACCGTTGGGCTTCCTGGGGGCAGTTGCGCGGCGAATAACAGCCTCGGGCAGAACCTCAGCGGCACGGCCACTCTCATCAGCGAGTGTGCCGTGGGTATGGAAGCCGGCGTTACCCTCCTCTTCATCGTGAGCATGGTTGTGGGAATGACCGTGATCATGATCGTGACCACCCTCACCGGGCCCGTGGGAGTGACCATGACCACCGAGGACGAAGAAACCGACGAAGTTGGAGAAGAGACCAGCAGAGCCCACGATAAGCATGAGTTTGGGGTTGTCAATCTCCGGAGGCTCGATAAATCGGGTAAGGGCTTCGAGGACGATGGAAACGCAGAGGGCAATAAGAAAGACGGCGTTGAAGAAAGCACCTAGAATCTCGGCGCGAACCCACTAGAAGACAATTAGCTATACGCATAGGCATTTAAGGGTGTCGCATTGCTTTGGAAGACGTACGCCAAATGTGAATTCGTCAGTGGATGTCTTTTGCGCGGCTGACACAGCCCATAGGCCGATGACCAGAGAAATAATATCGTTAAGCTGCGCATGGAATTAGTCGTTGTCCTATCCATCAATCCAATTGCGGCGTAATAAGAGGTGTTTGACTAACCATGTGAAAGGCATCGGCCATAAGAGCCAGAGAATGGGCAAGAAATCCAGAGACAATCTCGACGATGAAAAAAGCCGTGTCAATGGCGATCATGACCTTGATCCTGGTGCTCTTGGACCAGGCCATCTTTTGAAGGATACTCATTGCGAAGTGATGACAAGTGCACCAAAGAGGGCGCAGGCTCTTGTCGTAGAAGAAAGATAATTGGAAGTGAAGTTGTGGTGTTTGATGAAGAAGGAAACAAAACGAAATCGGCAAAAGAGGGAGCTGGAGCTGGAGGTCCTTAGTACCCCAGGAGGAGATTTCAGTGGTGGATGTTTGCGATGATGGAATGCGACAGTGGAGGCTGGTCCCTGGACCACCTGTAAACTACCTACCTACAAACGGAGATGAAGGCCGAGGCAAGCAAGGGCTGGTAGCACCGAGGTAAGAGATGTTTAAGAACAAAGAAGAAGAGATACGTTTGCAATTAGAAAATGGGAGAAAAGTGAAAGAAATTCATGCCAAACAGCTGATTAATTTTAACTACTGAACGTGGCAAAGAGAAGGTTAAACGGCACTCAGCGATCGAGACTAAAAAAGGTTGCCAGGCCAGGCCACCCAGATACATAGTACTATTCTTCTAGTCTAGAACGAAACGGGATATTCAGACAGGGCTGGGGCAATGCATCATTAGTTTCGACAATGGCATGCCGTTGTCTTAACTCAGGCGCCCGTTGCTTATCTCAGAAACACTAAAAGATGTTCAGAAGCAGAACGTCAAGAGACGAGTAAGATCCATCGAGTCTCATGCCCTCGGCTCGGGGATATCTTAATAGACTTCCGTATCAAGAACCCGATCAGCCGGCTCGGCAATGGATACTCTTTTGGTGTTGCCACTGGTAGACTCCGACTTCGGGAATAGTCACACCAAATGAATGGAACTATCTGCTACTCCGTGCGTACATGAATAATTCTGATAGTGCAGATTCGGCACGATATCATGTTGCGCTGCTTCTCTTGCAGACAAAAATAAACACAAGCTTTATTAGCTCTCGTCCAAGCTTTCTTCCCCAACAAGCATTCATCCATCACATAATGTTACTGGGGCTGTCGATTGACCGTATCTACCGCCGTTAATCACTGGGTAGCGTTAACAGCAACAAGAACGATCTCTCTGCAGAAGTGTAACTATCGAACCACCATCGTATTTGCGCGGGATAATTTCGCACAAGCCTCATTCTTTTCAGCTTTCTTCCAACATGCCAGCTATTTATTGGAGGGACCACACCCTCCCTGCATGGCTGCCCCCAAAGCCACAATATCGTCACTCTGACAGCCTACGCAACTAGACGCGAGGACCTTCTGTAACGTGTGCACGCTTGAATGCCAGTGTACTCTTATCAAAAGTGCCACGTTGCACCAAAGACAAAGTTACAGCTCTTCTTGAAGTTTATAGGGAACCCAGGGCAGGTCTAGGTTAAGGAGATATTAGTGAACTAAGTTATTGATCAAAACAAAAAGCATCCTGATAACCCAATTCTGGTAATTGCACCCGATATTGGCTAAATGTTGCCAGGTTCACCTCCCAGCACTCCGTTCGAACGGGAAACCCGATTGGTTTGGGGTCGTGTACGTTATTCGGACCGTTGAAGGTCCACCGCTGGCTCTGTTTTCTGTTCTTCGTTGTGCAGCCTTTCGTCGTTGTTTTGTATCTCCGGACAGTCCAAGAGAGGCGACTATGTTTGGTGATCCAAGTTACTAAAGTTATTGACTCTGCGAGTATGCATTGCAGATGGAGATATCATTCATTGGATGCCCATCGCTTTTGCTGTTGGTGGAGTTGTAAATATCTAGCGCCCGGCCAGCGGGTCAGCGCCTGCATTTCCACGCTTCTAAGCGCGCCTCCTATTGTGTAATAAATAGTATCATTTTTCATCCCAAACGTAGACAATCGTTTATCATTGATTTTTGAAAAGACTAAAGGAAGATGCTGGAAAGATTGATTATGTGGGAGGCCTGCTGCTATATATCATGGCCCATCTGAAACACCGCAAGGCATCCAACATGTGCTGCGGCCTGTTGTCCCCGATACTTTGCCGCCCATTTTCATGCGACAACTGCTGTCTAGGCGCCTGATCATCCCGGATAGCGACATGGATGGCCTCAGTGAGCTGTACTGGTTGGTTGATTGTTGGATCTGCCGTTCTTGTAACATGCCTGCGCGTCCCACAGAACTTAGGACTTGTTGGTCGAGAACTTCATGACGGAGGCATTACTCTGATTCATAGAAACTCTTAACCTCTCATATATCCCTCAGTTCTCTTTGTTTTTCCATTTTAAATCCCTTATTACATTTGCACTTGTTTTTATGTTTTAGCTACCTTGTTCGTTCGTCCATATCCACGTTGACTCGTTGTTTCTTTCTAACATAAGATGGAGACCACCGCATGTGTGATTGCATTTGTACAGGTTGCAGCAGCTATTGGGAAATGCGTCGTAAAAACGAAGAAGCTATGGGATCAAGCCCAAGATCTGCCTGACGAGATCCAGGCTCTTATACTGCGCCTGCAGGGCTATGAGTCTATATTCCAAGTCATGGACAAACAATTTCCCAACCAGGATTATCTACAAGCCTTGCCTACGTACTCGATTGTTCAAGACAACTTGAAAGTGTCCATGGGGGCACTTGATTTACTCAGACAAAATGCAGATTATCTAATATCGAAACTGGATGCGAAAAAGGGATTGAAGCGGAAGCTCGCCGCTGTTAAGATAATTATTGGGAAGGACAACTCGGATCAGCTCAAAAGCAGACTACACGATTCGATATCGTTGCTCAAGCTGTCATTGCAGGCCTGGAATATGTGAGTCCTTGTCGTGATAGGGTCTAACTGGTCCTGCCTGAGCTTATATTTGCCATTCCAGGACCATGACGATGTTAACCCCTGACCTGATTGCATCTCAGTTCAGCCAGATGCTCGAGACTCATTGCGAGAGTACACGACTGGCGAAACAACCCCTTATTGAAGCTGAGGAGGAGAGTGAACCATATTCAGACCTTAAGATGACTGAACAGAATCGGCTCTTACCTGTGGCAAAACACGACGCAAAGCTCAGCAAAACATATACCCCTTCACGACTGGGCCGCTTCGCGATGGCGTATACTACATCTACTGGTGCATGGCAAGCCTATATTCAGTTGCCAAGCTGGCTTTCGACATCTGTTTATGAGTTAAGGTCTTCCCCATCCTTAGGTGGTTGGTCTTACAACTATAGGGTGTATAACATCATTTCACCAAAGTCAGACGTTATTGAGAAGATCAAAATGGGGGACAAGAATGGGGTATTGGAACTATTCAACACCCGAAAAGCATCTCCATTTGATAAGGACAACAAGGGCCGCTCGCTTCTATATGTAAGCCAACACCAGTCATTCGTCTTGTTGGAACTCTTACTAAATAATCTCAAGTACGCGGCAAACAGCAAGCGTTTCGAACTTTGCCAGCTGTTTCTAAGCTTAGGGCTACAGAACGCTCTGATCGATAGAGTCGGTGAGTTGAACGAGTAAGTAACAACATGGCAAGGTGATCCTGGGTAGACACTTACTCGAGAACCAGGAGCCCTTTAACACCTCTCGTGTTTAATCCGAATAGGCATAAGCCGGAACAGGATTGGATGAAGATCACCGACCTGTTTCATTCCTATCTGGACGAACCTGAAACAAACATGATTTTGCGCCTGTTTGACTGTGGGCGCGAATGGGCGTACGGAGACGAGTTTGCAATGATATTCCGACAACGTTTCATGCCCAAGTTTTACACTGGACCTTTAAGTCATCGACTTGAAGCGTTCCGACTAGGCTCGTTCCACATGGACTCGACTAGGAGTCTAAAGCAACTCTTGTCACAAGATAAGCAGATTTCGAGTTTTGATGTGAGCCAATCAAGTCGAGAAAAGCTCTCTCTGGTTCATTCAGCTGCCATAGCAATGAGCATTCGGTTTGCAGACGAAGCTATTCCGCAAAACAGAGGTGCAGCCCAATGGCCTCTGTACAACGATAGCTGGGGCTCCCTGGTGAAACAAGTGACCACGGCGGCTTCTGTAGAGGACTTACACAGCTACGAGACTGTGCGGCCTTGGGACGTCTACCACATTCCGATCTGGAGCGGCACGCCACTTGTGTCTGTTATAGGAGGCGCTCTCTGCTATCTCTCGCCCGACGTATCGTTCTACCATTGGGATTCTGTGTTTCAGCAGTCGATACAAGAGTGGGCGCGGAATCTTCAAGCTGGAGGAGTGGATTTAACTGAGTATGGGAGAAGGGAGGCAGATATACTGAAAGAACAGATGCGCGGCGCCCTTGATGCGAATGCTATCCAAACGTCAAGAACTAGCATCAGAGACACTTTACCATCGTATTGTGCAACGCCCAAAGCCCGGGAGCGCGCTGGAGTATGGAACGAGAACCACTGGGTTCCAGTTCGACTGTTAGATCTCAAGTTTGGCCCGTTAGCGTCTGATTGGCGAATTCTATGGGCACCAGAGTTCGAGTGGATGGCTTATGAGTTCTGGAAGATGATAGAAAGAGAGGATCCCATAATGCCTGGATCTTGGATTGACTCTTAGTGTATCTGCATAGTTGATAGCGACCACGTTATGAGAGTGAAGGGGCTTAATTTATTACACCGCCAAGGTTCAACCAGACCTGCAATAAGTTACCTTGGGTGTAAATCAAGAGCCACCTAACATAACTGCGGTGTTGGAGGTACCGTACCACGGTATCATTCAAGTAAGGAGGTCGTCATCAGGCGTATCGCCCGTAGCTACCCCGCCGGAAGAGGCGGGGCAGGTCTGGTGGCTACCTACGCGTACCTGAGCGGTAGAAGGACCATATGTAAGGTAGTTCTCACCTATATTTAAATATCTCTGTAGCTCTCTCTGCTTTAACGTTTTTTGGAGGACTCCAGAAATCACTTCTATCATCTCTGCTCGAGTTAAGCTCAGAAAACTTCACAGCTCCAATGGCGACTCGACCAGCTCAGAAGGCCGGCACATGGTACGAGGACGATCCCAAGGTGTTGAGGCAGCATCTCGAAGGCTACCTGGCGGATGTTCCAGAGAGTGTTGATGGAGCTCCAGTGCCCATCTCCGGTGCAAGAATAGTAATTGCTCCGTAGGTTGAGCCGTTCGAATGTGCTGAGCATTATTGAACTAACAACACTGGGTCCTAGTCATGCAGGATATGATTTCTCTGGTCCGTGTGCAGCGTGGGCATACAAGTGCCTTGATCTCAGCAAAGCTAGGCGAGTGTTTGTCTTGGGGCCGTCTCATACCTACTATCTTGAGGGATGCGCAGCAGCGACCTTTGGTAAATACGCCACTCCCTTCGGTGACCTGACTGTCGACCAGAAGACGGTTCAAGAAGTCAAGGAAGCTGGCTACATGGAGGATATGCCTCGTACCGGTGAGGTTGACGAACACTCTTTGGAGATGCATATGCCTTATCTTTACCTCCGTTGCGAGCAAACGTTTGGCTCACCAGACAAGTTTCCCACGATTGTGCCGTTGCTGATTGGAAGCAATGATGGATCCGAGGAGAAGGCCTACGCTAAGGTCTTGCTGCCTTACTTTAAAGACCCAAACAATGCCTTCATCATCAGCTCAGACTTCTGCCACTGGGGTAGAAACTTCAGCTACCAGGTGTATTCGCCATCGAATAGCCCCTCTGACCTGGTCAGGTTACGCTCTTCCGACCCGGCACCTAATGATCCTCCAATTCATGAGACAATTCGGATCATCGACGAGGCAGCCATGGAAGCCGTCAAGAGCGGTAGCCATGACTCCTTCCTCGCCAGTCTTCGTCAGACAAAGAATACGGTCTGCGGCCGACATCCTATTGGAGTCACTTTGGCGGCTCTGGAGCTTTTGAAGAAAGAACCTGAGTTCCAAGACAAAGCCCGTTTTAACATCATCCAGTACAACCGCAGCAATATGGTTCAGCGTCCCAACGAGATGAGCGTCAGTTACGTGTCAGCGTACGCTCTAGCATGAGCCAAGGAATTAGGATACAGCGTAGTGGGAGGGGACTTGTGCGTTTTTGCTTATTGGGTGTTTTGTTGGAGAGTTGACCTGAAGCTTCTGGTTGGGAACGAAATAGAACAAAATGAGATAGGACGCAAGATCAAGAGGAGGAACGACAACGGATACTATACTGGGTCAGTTCTCGCGTACTACGAATCGGGCTACTAGGTAATACGAGAATTTAATACTATCAGCTCGTGAACCAGAATTTTCGGAGTACGCCTAGGGCAGAGTCCGTCGGGAACGGAGATGGTGAAGTGTCAGCTTATATGATGTGCTGCAGGATTATGGGGCTGAAATGTGTGACGGCTGGAAGGGTGTGAAGCGTCCCGTTATCTGTAGGTACAAACTACAAAGTACAGTGATACGAAGCATGATGGTGGAACCGACCAGGAAACGAGGCTACGGAAGATCGGGAGGGACGCTATGAGGATAGATGGCATGGTTTGTTCTGTCTAATTGCCATTAGCTGTAGGGCTGGCCATGGTATAGCAGTAGATCCCTATTCAGATGATCAATTTTAGCAGAGATTGAAGACGAGTAACTGGACTCTCAATCCGAAAATACCACAAATAGATCCCTTGGCAACGTCGCTAAGAGCCACTCAGGACCCACGCGGCGAAGCTTAAGTTGATTGTTCGAGACCACCTGGTCAAGGTCAATCTCCAAGCCATTTCTGCAGAGCTGTAGGAATTAGCGCGCATTCGCACTCGCAGGGGCTCAGTGCTCACCCCCGGTGGAGGCTGTCAGCCTACAGATGGACGGATGCAACGATTAGGTAACACGCAGATGGTATCGAGAGGGAGTTTGTTTCTGGATCAGAGTTTGGTGTCCTTGGCGATAATGGATAATGACGGGATGGCGCTCGGTCACGATGATCGCAAGAGAGTCGGAGCCAGACATAAAACACCAGAGATGTTACAGATGTCTCAGTCAGAGGATTAATGGAGAACAACCTCCCAAACGTGAAACAGTGGAGAAGTCATCGCCAATGAACAGAGCTATCGAGCTTCTGCGGTTATTTAGGGATTACCCCTTGTCCAGGGGGAGTTGCCATAATAGGCTGAGCATAGTATGTGCGATCGTGGTCTTAGACCTAAACTACAACCGTGCTAAGCTCATTTATAGCCCTGGTTGGTGCAGGTCTCTGGTTCCATTGCACCAGAATCCAATTGAATGTGTGTCGCATGATTTAACAAGACCCTCAAAGTGTTTCCAGCTGTTGCACGTCTGGTTTTGAGCGCACTGGATATTATCACATCACGTACGTCTTAACTGATCGTGACGATGAACAACTTGGCGCAAGGGAATTGACCAAAAGTCTCTTACGTAGTTGTAGCCGCTAGAAGTCGCGACTGGAATCGGGTTTGCATCTTGTATGAATTATTGGACCCTGCATCGCCCTCTCAGAGACTCAAAAGAGCAAAGGGGCACGGAGTAAGCCCGTACGGAACTGGGCTAAGCTAAAAGTAATCTCTAGCCCGCACTGCTAAAGGCAGTGAGCGGCGTCCAAGCGCCAGTGCCTTAGCCTCCACTCTCTCACCTCCAGACCCGCCAACTTTTGACCTACTGTTCAGTGGCTTATGCTATCTATTATGGGTGCTAGGTGCCTGGCACTGCCGCTTAGCTACTCGCACTGCAACTCTCCAATTTCGCACTCAGGCTCGCATTCCCTGTCCCATTCCCGGTCCCTTCCTTCCCAGGTTGTCTGTTGTCTTGCCATCTTCCGTCACGTCTCATTTGCCTTTTTTCTCTTTCTTACTTTACACCCTCCTCCTCTCACTTTCACTCTGCTGCCGTCTTTTCCTTTTTATTATCTCTCTCAATTACACACGCCTCAGGCTAAACTTTCAACTTGACCCTCCCTCTCCCCCGCACGAGTATTACTCCTTTCTCTTTGCTGCGCGACGAGAATCACTCGCTCCAATACCGCTCGAACCCCTTGGCAACACCGACACGATACGGAAAAGTCACTCGAGAAAGATACTAGGTCATATTCAATTTCTTGAAACGGCGATCCTCCAATAAACGGAGGTTAAATTATTCGAAAAATCACATAGGCGATTCCGCAGAGCTTCAACTCAGTCGCTACAATGAGTGTTAGTTTGCGCCTCCTATTCAATCCTCTCCTGTCTCGCAATCGCTTCAGTCTCGAGCTCTCATCGTGCGACACGAATTGAGCATGTAACTGCATCACAATCCCCTATACTTTCCCACGGTCATTTAAATCTCTGCTTCATGTGCATTTTGCTAACTTGTTCTATAGTACGGGTATGTTCTTCCAGCATCACCATGCTTAAGTCACTTGGTCTGCTTACTGACTGGGATCACCACAGATACGGTAGACAAAATCCCTACGACTCCCCTGATCAGGGCTACGGTGCCCAAAGTGGCTACGCCGACAACGCTGGTTACGGCAATGGTGGTGGCTACAACAGCCCTCCCGCTGCACAGGGCTATGGAGGTGAGATTCTGCGACCCTGAAGGCTTGCTTTTCCGTCACATACTGACATGATTTGAGGGATAGGCAGCGTCGAGATGGCTCCCCTCGCTCACAACGCCAGCGGTTTCGGCCAAGATCCCAACGCTATTCTTAACGAGTGCCGCGACATTGACCGCGGAATCGATACGGTCGAGCAGAACCTCGAGCAGCTCCGTATGATCCAGCAGCGAACTCTCGATGATGCCGACAGCTCAGGCTCTAGCGCTGCCAGCCGTCAGCTCGACTCGCTTTCCGCTGACACCATGTCGCTCTACCGTGAGCTCACCGAGCGAGTCCGCACCGTCAAGTCCTCTCCTGAGGCTTCATCCGCCAAGAATAACCCTCATGTTACCCGTATTGACCGTCGCCTCAAGGCCGCCATTACTCAGTACCAGCAGGTCGAGTCGCAGTTCCGAAAGCGAACCCAGGACCAGATGGCTCGTCAGTACCGTATCGTGCGCCCCGACGCTTCTGAGCAGGAGATCCAAGCTGCCGTTGAAGACACCACTGGTGGCCAGGTCTTCAGCCAGGCCATGATGCAGAGCGACCGCCAGGGTCGTGCCCGCGCTGCTTTAAGCGCCGTTCAGGACCGTCACCAGGCTCTTATCAAGATCGAGCAGCAGATGGTCGAGCTGTCCCAGCTGTTCCAGGACATGGACACACTTGTCGTCCAGCAGGAGGCCGCTGTTACGCAAATTGAGCAGAAGGGTGAGGAGGTGGTCGAGAACCTTGACAAGGGTAACGAGGAGATTGGAGTTGCCGTCAACACTGCCCGCAAGACACGCAAGAAGAAGTGGATCTGCTTGGGTATCTGTGGTATGTATTTCCGGTTCAGACTCAACCTTGAACGGCCCGCTAACTTGTATCCCCAGTGGCAATCATTGTCGTTATCGTCATTATTGTTCTCATCTACGTCTTCGTCATCAAGGGACAGAATAACAACGGCAACAAGAGGCGAAGCATCGAGGCGGTTGCTGGCAGCCTGCCCATCATGCACACAGCCGTCCTACCCGCTCGCCTAGCCCGCCGTGTTGCTGCCGACAACTCTGCGTCTGCTCTTCTCAACAGCCTTGGCGCAGGACGGTTCCATCTACCTCAACTACCGCAAAACTAAGTGTTGGAAGTTGGACGATGACAAGTCACCTCACAGGTGCATTGTATTCGAATCATGTTGAAGACGAGACGAGATGCGCTCTCGCCATAGACTTGGGATATATACGCTTTGGAGGAGAGGACTTGAATCGCGCGGAAGTAAAAAAGCTGTGTTAGGCTGTGTTTTCTTGTCTTGTCTTTTTGCGTATTCCCATTGGATCATAACTGTTGCTATAGCCCGATAGCCCGTCTTTTTTGTTGATACAACCGGGTCTGAATCTGCCTTCCGGCATTGTTTTTCTTTACTTCAGTTTGCATTAGTCAGGGGCGTTTATAGTATGAACTTTTAATTACATTCGGCTTCCTTGATTTTCAGTTGCGTGTTTATTGATGCTTTGGTTTGACAGTCAATACATCTTGACGATTAAGCGATGGTATGGAGGTGAAATAATTCATGGAATGCTAAACAAATACCTAACTCGGTAAACATCTAACATGTCAAGACGACATGCTATCAAACAATCCCCTTACGCCAAGCTATATCCATGTTTTCAAAGGTGCCTGGTCCACCTGAAACCAATAACCCATACGCATATGTATAATGCCCCAGCTTTGTAGCGTTCCTGTTGCCGAAGCTTTGGTGTTGTGTAAATGACATCTATCTGTAAGGACGTTAGTACCCGGGTTATAGATGATAACGGTGTTTCTTACTGCGGCATGTTGATGGCGCGCCTCCGTCTGTACTTCAAGGCTGAATCTCAAACTCGTTAAACGTCCTCGATACGATGTTTCGTCAATCGTCCTCCACCTTCGCGTTCCCTTTCTCTTGCTGCTTCTCCTTCCCCTTCTCTTCATCATAATCCACCACCGCCTCATCAGGTGGGCCCTCATCCTCCCCTTCGTGGTGACTCTCCTTATGCTGTCCCACCAGCACACATCTCTTTTCGCCCTCATCAACAACCTTCTTCAACACCCCCATCCGTCTCCGGAAGTCCTCTGCCAGCACATCCACATCCTCCCCTCCGATAGCGCCGCTGCCGGAATTAGGCAGAGAATCGGATCGCATCTCGACGGGTTCGCGCTCGACGCCTTCGACGCGGAGCATGAGAGCTCCCGCGCCTCCGCTCTCGTCGCCTTCGTTTTGCTGCACGGCTACGGTTGAGTTTGTCACGGCGAAGTCCGGTGTTAAGCTGGCGGCCCAGGATACGGCCCAGCGGCTGGGATCGCCTTCGGGGGCAGGTGCGAGATCTACGACGAGGGCGCGGTGGGATGGGTCTTCGGCGCTGGTTGCGAGGACGGTTGGGTCGTCGTCGGAGAAGAGGTAGTGGATACGGGGATGGACAGTAGTATTTGTGGTCGAGTTGGTAAGCAGCGTAAAGAGTGGTTCGAAAGGCGGCATCGGGGTTCCGCCATGTTCGTTCTCTTTAGTAGCAGCAGCTTGATCGCGAGAAAGCTCAAGTTCCGGTCCCTGAGCCGAAGCCGAAGTCGCAGCGTCCGCCGGAGACGGATCCCTATCGGTTCCGGACATGTTGGTAAAGTGTGTGCGTTATTAGGATCCTGGAGTAACAAAAAGACGATGGCCACTCCAGGGGCATCTTTAATGGGCGATGGTTCGTCTTTTGGTGCTGGTGTTTGTTCGTGGTGAGCTGCCGAGCTCTCCAGGCTGTATAGTCGTAGGATGACGGAAAGAGCTCCTTATCTTATCACCACGTGGATACTACTTATGCAGGTCCTGGGAAGGGATAGTATCAGAGGAGAGATAGCAAATAATCTAGAATAGCCGTATTATATTATTACGAGGAGTGCTATTACGGATTGCTCTTGCTCGGGAAGCTAGATATTCACAATATCAGTATCTGGCGGTGTGCGGATCTTATCGTAACCCATCTCACCAGGCACTGCTTCAGCATGGTACTAACAACATACACTCACTCCGGGGCAAATGGTTCCTATCATTGGATATTCAAGGTGTCGTAATTAAGCTCTGGCCGTTGCCGTTACCGTGGTGCATTTATTTGTGGCTCAACGCTTACAAAGGTTAAGTGGCATGAATGATGAGTGGTAGTATCGTGACTTGACATGTGACCACTAACAGATAAACCAAAACACCAACTAGAGCTTCGTCTATAGGACGATCCTTGACTCATGCCTTTGCCCTCACTCACCGTATAATCAATCATACCGTCAATGTCTGCAGGCCGATGCGCTCTGACGTCCTCCCGTCCGTGACTTGTCCTTTTGTTGCCCAATATAGCTTCCTTGCAGCCTGACTTGAGTTACCTCGGTTCAAGAAAAATACAGAATAACCGACATGTTTTCCTTGGTGGTATCAACATACATCTCTATAACAAGTACAAGCCTATGCTCTGGCACGTCTCGTTATGTTTTACCTATTTGGTTAGCATTTAATCAGTATTCTAAGGAAATATGCATCCTTGGTGTACCCCCTCAACTTTTCCAACAGAAATCCAATAAAAAAAACGTACATCGTCCATACCCTGTCGTCTTTTTCCTGTCTGTTTCGCCAATCAAGTTCGTTCATTAATTGCGCATTGCAGACGGGGGGGTTACCATGGATCAAGGATCACAACATAGGTAGGTAAGCTAATAAAAGGATGGATCGAATGAGGCAGTGAATTATTAGAGTTCAGAAGGAGTCAGGCACCCATCCATTGCCTTCATCCGACCCAGCTGCCGAGATCAACGCCGGCCCCGTCTATTGACTCTATATGTGTGTGTCCCCATGATGGCATTGACCTTGCCTCTATTTTAACTCTTCCCAGCAGATGTCCCATTTTCCCAGCATGACCTTCGTGATATAAACGCTTTTCCAGAAACACAATAACAAAGGAGATATAAGTGAAACCAGCAAGACAGCACCAGCAAATGCGCCTTCTATAGGTTTTGAAACGCCGTTCGCTGCCATCTAGTATGCAAAAAGCAGGCCATAATCGAACAAGGAGCGGTCATGACCTGCTCAAGACGAGTGTAAGGCACGGAAACCAGCCGCAACCAAGCTCCTCGACTTGTCTTTGGAATCAGCGGGACCGTTCCAGTAAAAGAGGCCCTATAAAGCCGCCGTTAGCGATCCAGTAACATTATTAGACGGTATGTGGTGAGAACACGGTTGGTCCTGTGTCAGAGACAGATGCAAGACTCCCGAGTCCTCGTTATCCACAGTTAGGCTACTCACCCCTAGTCCCTTTTGTTTGCAGAACCCAGCCTTGATCTTG
Source organism: Fusarium nurragi (assembly GCA_012977755.1). NCBI lineage: Eukaryota > Fungi > Ascomycota > Sordariomycetes > Hypocreales > Nectriaceae > Fusarium > Fusarium nurragi. The sequence goes on along the minus strand of JAALXI010000161.1, from coordinate 53,826 downwards.
ACAGTGTCCGGGTTGTCGTACGTCACGAAACCACCGTCTGCACCCATGCATTGCGCCGCAACATGGCGCTTGTCGACAACCTCCTTGCATCCTTTGCGTGGGAGTTGGTTGTACTCAAAGGTGCCATCTTCGGCACCGCCAACGCCCTTGTACTTGTGTCCTGCCCCTGTGCAGTGAAGGAAGCTTCGTCCAAATGTCGGGATACCAAGCAGGATCTTCTTTGGTGGGAATCCCTTGGACATGAGGTATGAAACTCCTGAAGAGGCTGAAGTTGCCTCTTTGTCCATAGCGTAGAGCTGAGCGTGGTGCCCGGCTTTGGGGGTCCACGAACCGAAAAAGTCGTAAGCCATCAAGTTGATGAAGTCCAAATATTCGGCTATCTCCATCAAATCGAGGAACTGCAAGACAGCCTTGGCTGCGGGGAGTGCGGCGGTGAGGACATAATGCTCCTCGGGAAGATGAATACGGACAGCTGCCAGCAGTGCCAGAAAGTCGTAGCCTTGTTGAGCATCACAAGGGTATTCCCACGCAACTATGACAGTCTCGTCAGTTTCTTTACCAGCAGTCAGATGATAAACCATGACTCACTGTCAATTCCATCCAGACCAGACGCTTCAACGAGACCCCTGGCTGATCGGGCAAAGTTGTCACGCAGGAGAGTGTTGGATGCCACGATGGGGAAAATCTCTGACGAGTTACCGCCCCCAATTGACAAAACAACTCGAAGATGAGGATGTTTCTGCTTGAGGTGCATCAGGGAGCCCAGCCCGCCTTGCACGCCGTCAACAGGCGCACCGGCGTCTGCCCACTCATCGCTCAGCTAGAGTAGGAATCCGAGTCAGTTTCGCCCGCCATCGAGAGCTTGAGACGAATTAAAAGCAGAACTTACAAAAACACCGCCGTCAGCTGAGACACTGGCGTAGGCATAGTAAACGTGGTTGATACAACTGTAGTTGAGCATTCCTGGCGTATCCCCCTGATATATCCGGTAGTTGGGGAAGTATACAGCGTTTGTGAACATGACATCAGACATGCTCGAGGCAATGCGCGACTTGCGCGAAGAACTCATGACGAGTGATTTGGAAGTTCAAGAAGAGAAGGGAAATGAAAAGAAGAAGAAGAAGAAGACAAAGTCTGCACTGCACGCAAGCGCTGAAAGAGTGTGAGAAGAAACCTTGACCGGATGTTTGCTGCTTTCATATGACCTGCACACGATCTGGGGATTAGGCATCAAATACTGCTGGTGAGGAGTCATGACTGCGACCGAGAAGGACCAAGGGCTATATAACAGTACTCAACACCAGTCGCTGCGCAGCCAGCTAACAGAGGGTCATCTAGCTGATGCTGGGTGAGCAGGGACTAGTATTCAAATTACGGAGGGTCCTAGATTCGGTAACCGTAGAACCATGACCATGATACATGACATAATTGCGGGGAGGGAGAGGAAGAAACACAAATGCACCGCCCAATGTAGGAGCTGAGAAGCTGAGGCTTCTTGGGAGACCGTGAAATGCTCTTGCTGTGGTCGCTAAGTGCTGTTAGCCCGACTTTTCGCTGCTTGGGCCAGGTCAATTCGGGCCTTGTCGAGAAGCTGTAATATCTGCCTCACAAAATGACGGTCGGCGATTTCTTGGCAACACATGGTCAAACAGAGCCGGAGATCCGGGGCGAGGATGCTCCTTTCCCCTTCAAGTCCGGTCCGTGGGAACCGTTGCCGCGATGAGGTAGATGATCCTTTCTAAGCATTGACACTGCGGCCTCCCCGAACTGTTCAATGACCCTGCTGTGATATGAGACACTTCTCCAATACCTAAAAACAGTATAGGCGTTGTCACGTTCTGGAGATGAGCCTCGGTGATGACTTTGGTGCAAGTCATCGATTCCGACCGGGGTGTTGATTTGTTTACCAGAGCATTGACAACCTTGCTTCGATTAGCGGCTTGATTCAAGGGATGAAACCGTCTCAGCCAGATGAGCATTTTGGAGCCGGGACGATCCAGGTACAGGCACCGCATCTTGAGCGAGGGTTGCTGGTTGCACCAGAATCGCCGAGTCAGAACTGGATTCGCCCTGCCATTAAACTTCTGGAAGGTCGAGCAACGTTTGGAACGCGCTATGGTCAATGGTGAGATTGGTTCCATAATAAGAGGCGTCAGGGATGGGTGAGAGTTGGGCGCAACATTCAGTGGATCGAAGCCGTTTGATCTTGAGCTGCCTGTTTATTTTAATGGACAGCCCCGTTTCATTTGTTGTTAGTGCACTGAAGCCTGTAATCATGCACGTACCCGGAGACCAACAGAGTTCCCTCATGATAGCTGACAGTCCGGGGGATTCTGGCTGTCAGGCTGACAGAATCACTCCATTGCTGGCTGGGGCGAGAGTTAGCGTCATTTTCGGAAACCAGACGCCAAATTCAGTACAAGGTCAAATCCATCAACATGGACAGGGCTGCATGGACCGACATCTGTAAGCATTGAATATCCATGCCGGCGATCCAGCGCATTGATGAGTACGGCCAGGTTGTTTCGCAGAAATTTGTGAAAGAGATGCATTGAATTTGTATGTGTGTCTGACTGCTTGTCACCTGAGATAGAGCCAAGCCCTCATCCAACTGCATAAACATATCTGACTGGTATGTCAACGATACCCGGATGGCAATGTCCGGTAGACAGTGCAGAAGTATTGGTTGGTGGCGCAGAGAACTTGTTACATATTGGTTCAGTTGATTCAGCATGCGAGACCAAGTGATCAGCGACGGTGCAGGCGGCAAGGAATCCTGCGAGGCTCTCGTACGGAGGTACATGTGTAAGCAATAAGAGACGTACTCCCGTGCCGAATCTTGGTTGATCCAAGGTTTGAGATCTGTTAAACGATCGTGTCATTTATCTTTACTCACTCAATGGGCTAAGATGATAGGACAATCAACCTCCCAACCACTCCGAAACTTTGTCGATGGAATGTTTTCTTAACTGACTTCATTTTTGTTTCAGTCTTAACTTGATCTAGGGGGTTTTTAGCCTTTCTTCGACGGGCAAACATAGTGCCCACCCTTCTCGAGAACTGGGCCAACAGTCGAATTAAAGACTGTCCTTATGCGCCATCCGCGTAGCTTATCACCAACAGCTCGCACAAGTATGTAGGGTGTAGAGAAACCTATCACAAGTACAGGTTCAGCTCACCAATGCTAGAGGGTGAAAGCCTTTGTTGGAAGAGGGGGCCTCATCATGGTAGCAAACCCATGACCTCTCGGATAGGGTTCTGGAGTAAGAAATGCTCCTCCCTTTTGTACCTTACTGGTTCCACAGAGATGGCTGATGTGCCGCAACCGTGGGAAACCATCATAAGTGAATGATAAAGCGTGTCAAGTCCATCTTCTTGGTTTTCGGATTGTTTTGTCCTCAACCTATAGACTTCTAGACCACGGTCAAGATGCAAGATACTGATAGTCACTCATTCTCCCTCATTTCCGAGCCAGGAATTGAGACGATATACACACCGACAGACCAAGACACGGAGGAATATGAGTTCGTGTTTGATGATAACCGATCCGATGGCTTGCAACAAGATGACGACTCAAGCTGTTGTACCTCGTTGACACCAAGCATATTCGACTATGAGCACTCTTATGGCCGGCGCTTTCACGCATATCTTGGTGGAAGATATCCCCTGCCAAATGACGAAGGAGAGCAGTGTCGCGAGCTGGTGGAGCATCTTTTGATGGAGCAACTTATGGTACGCTTGAGAATTCATCAGCGTCAACCTCGAGCCTAATAGCTGATCGATTCAGGACGGTAAACACTTCTTGTCTGAGATTGACGACGACCCGCAGAAAATCATTGATCTCGGTGCGGGAAACGGTAAGTACTCTGAGGCACTGATACCATTGGTAGTTTGGTACTGACAATGTTTAGGAGCGTGGACAATCGATGGTAGCTTTCATCTTGGAACGGCTCAAAGATTTGTTGTTGACAACGCCAGTGGCCGACTTATACCCAAATGCGACCGTAATCGGAACCGATTTGTCGCCCATCCAGCCCAAACCAATGCCACCTAACGCATCTATGTTTGTTGAAGACTGCGAAGACCCATATTGGACGAATGGACATGGCTTTGATCTGGTTCACTTCAGGGGAATGGCTGGATTTCTTCTTGACCTGGACGCCATGGTCGTTAATGCCCACGAGTGAGCCAACATCTTCAGGGAGATGATAGTTGTTAATGAAATAATAGGCACATCAAGCGTGGTGGGTGGATCGAGTTCCAAGACTTCGACTATACAGTCCGCTGCGACGACGGCACTATGCAGAAAGACGATCCATTGCGAGTCTTTTTCGATAGTTGCACCCGGGGGATAAGAAAGTATGGGTGCATCAACTTCGGCAAGAAAGACGTGCGAAGATCACTCGTTTCCGCTGGTTTCCTTCAAGCCCATGCGGTGACCAAGAAAGTGCCCATCTCGTGCTGGCCAAAGGACGAGGGGCTGAAGGACTTGGGAAGACTGATGGAGGCCAATATCCTGGAGCTTATCGGCGCGATGTCTTTCAAGCCACTGATTGCTCTAGGGATGTCGGAGGAAGAGAGACGAGAAATGGTATCTCGAGCTTGTAAGAGCCTTAAGAACGGTAAAGCGCATCGATACATGAACTGTCGCTTCGTGTGTGCCCAGAAAGACGAAGACGATGGTTCGATTGTAGGTTCTGACAGCGAGTGCTTGAGCTTGGTTGGATGATATGAAACAGCAAGACGGGGCTGTGGCACTTTCCTTTTCATATCTGGTATTTTTGGGAGTCTGGCACAGAATTTGCGAATAATTCACAGAATACATAACTATTTACCTTTCAGAACCGAGTAAGACTACCAGATAGAAGCAGAAAGCTCAATCAAGCTCGTGTGAGTGACGTTGCCCGTTTAGTGGCGACCCTGGTCGCTGACAAACCTTAGGCGCAGCACTATCATAGCCTGCAGCTGCTGGAAATTGCTAGCTCAGCTTTGACCTTCCATGATCTTCACCTCAACATCACAGCTCCAACACGCGCCAAACAGCATCTACAGACTCCGAGACGAAATATTGAAAGCGCATCAGTGAAGCCGTACCAAACACTTCTTCCTATAGGCCACAGGCCTGCGTGTTCTCGCCATCATGCCCGCCGCTGTCGAATCTCCCGCCTCTGCCATCCTCAATCACTCCGCGACGCCCTACAACTTCCGCTTCTCACCCTTCCTTCGACAAACGTACCAAGTAGGCCTATCTCCCGATCGACCAGTATGCAAAGCCTTCCAGTCTGGGCACTGCCCAAACGGTACGCGATGTCCTGAGCGTCACGTCTCCGATTCCAAGACGTCGCAGCCGACCGGCGGCCTCAACTCGCTCGTCTGCAAGCATTGGTTGCGCGGGCTGTGCAAAAAGGGCGAGCACTGCGAGTTTCTCCACGAGTACAACCTGCGAAAAATGCCCGAGTGTAACTTTTTCATGAGAAACGGGTATTGCTCAAACGGCGACGAGTGTCTATACCTTCACATCGATCCTCAAAGTCGACTACCGCCCTGCCCTCACTACGACATGGGTTTCTGTCCCCTCGGCCCCAACTGCTCGAAGAAGCACGTGCGTAGGAAGCTTTGCGTCTTCTATCTAGCCGGTTTTTGTCCCGATGGACCGAATTGCAAGGAGGGTGCTCACCCCAAGTGGTCAAAGGACCTGGAGAAGCCGACTCTCAAGTCAGAGGAGAAGAAGGAAGACGATATGCGGATGGAGTTCGCTCAGGATGATATGGACAGACAGCGCGATCAACCGAGAGATAGGGATCGGGATGACGGAGGAAGACATAGAGGGGGTCACGGTGGACATGGGGGTAGAGGAAAGTGGCGAGGACGAGGAGGTCGTTACCGCGGACGAGGCCATTAAGGCCAGATGCTACGTCTATGCTGTACTTCTATTCAATGACGATGATACCCATGTGGCTCCCGGATTACACAATGCCCAAGAAGGCAAAACAATCAAGGCATTGGTCAAACGCAGATACTCGAGTTCAAGGCAATTGGATATGTATTTTCCTCAGTAGCCGCAATATGTAAATCATTCAAGAGTTGGAGTCGTGACGGCGTCTATATGTAACAATGTGCGGACCTTTTTACGTGTCCCATCATAATGCGTGCAATGCTTATCCAATGTGCATTGGATGGCCAGCATCAGTTTCCCATGTCTTCGTTTAGGATGACTCCGATGCCTGGGGAGTCCATACAGCCTCGGGATCGGCGTGCCAGACGTTGCTTTCATTTGGGACAGCAACGAACTCGCTTGATTCCTCCTCTCCCTTCTCGCTCTCATCGTCGCTGCTGCTTTCTGAACCTTCGTAAGAGCTTGTCTTCCATGTGGAGAGCTCATCGACTCGGCGGATGCCCATCATCCAGGAAACGAGGCTTCGAGGAGCCCACCGGCCGACGAAACCGTAGACGCTGGCGCCGAGGCCGACTCTCACGGTGTCGGAGGTGATAGAACCATCAATCACATCGAAGACGGAGTTGTGCAGACGTCGCAGCGAGCTGCCCTTGAGTCCGCGGATACGGCCACCAGAGATAGCAGAGCTGGTCTGGGCGACAAAGTTCCGAGCATAGACGTGTCGAGCACCCTCTGGCCAGACGAGGGGAGACTCAGGGTTTCCTGCAGTGACAAGTCCTTGATGAGGACCACCTCGAGTAGGGACGAAGCTAGAGAAGTCAAAAGTGCCTAGCTGCATGTGGGTCACCGGGATGTCCAGGGGTCTAAGTTCGGCGGTGAGGACTTCAGTGAAGGCGGACAGAGCCGAGCACACGGTTGCCTCAGGCGCATGGAATGGCGGGTTGATAGATGAAATGATTGAGGGGGTAAAGACGAGAACCTTGGGAGGAATCCATTTTTCTCCGATGGGGTTCAAGCGGGATGTGAGTAGAGGCAGGAAAGCCTGGATTGTAAGGATAGGCTGGAGGAGGTGGGTATTGAAGAGGTCGGCAAAGTTGGAGGGCGGGATGGTTGCGATAGGAGATGTCTGGTAGTGGAGGCTCGGAATCAGGATAACCGATTTGAGAGTGAGCTGGTTGGGCTTCATTCCAGGTCCAGGAGCTTGAGGCGACTGGAGGAAATGAGCAAAGTGCTCAATGGCGGAGCCAGCGTTGGGAGGCTGGGAAAATGTCAGTATAATCACACCATGGCCTAGCGAGGAAACTCACGTCAGTTGTGTCAATGCTCAGAGGTCGGATATCGGGTCGCTTCATGGCTTGAACCATGGACTCGTCTTCGGCAGCATTGCAGACGATGAAGACGATGAAGCCCCGCCTCTCCATGTCCAAAGACAAAGATCTTGTCAAGGGAAGAGTTGGAGATCCAGCGATAACGACAACATCAGTGCGCCCGCCGTTCCTTGCCCTTCTTGCCCGTCTTGTCTTTCTCATGGAACGACTCTCATAGTATCCCTTATAAACGACGGTTCCGCAGGTCAAGACGATAACGCCGGTTAAAATTTTGTGCTCGGCAATCCAGTTTTGAAGCCGTTCGAAACGCGACAGAGCCACAACCGCCACCACCTCCTGGACGGCAGGCTTGGGCCTTACTGACTCTGGCACCCATTCCGACGTGGAGAGGGTCTCTCTGACGACCACAGCGGCGCGGTCGACATTCTTATCGATGAACTCGGAGGCAATGTCGGAGTACTTGCGAGCGTGGCTCGAGAGCTACAGCACAATAAGCATCATGACTTGACCCAGGAGTCGCGTGGCTTACCGTGTCCAACAGCTGCTGGGGATCGACCGACATGGTGGTGGTTGGTGAGAGAGAAAATATTGCTATCTTGGGCTCTGCTCATATGACGGTGACCATCATGTGGTGGAGAATTAAAAGCTTCTGATACCCAACCTCATTGATAGGCGCTTGGTGCACGGGCCATCCGATCTCCGCGCCGGAGCTCGGGACCTAGTCCTCCGATCATCCTACCCGAGGTCGGGTATCTCGACTAGGGTGATTAGTAGATTATGCCTTGCAGATAGCATGACAACTTCATTTACCAGCTTCGTTGAGTCAATCTCAATGCCCACCATATCCTACTGTCCATTGCTGTTCAGAGAATCCATAGCACAGAACTGACCTACCGCCGTGTGAACTTGGTGCCCAATATTGATTCGAATATTTCTATCATCTTAGTCGCAAGATCGTAGCACAGGCTTACCATGAGTTTTCTGAATGAGAGCCTGAACTCTGATAATCCGTACAATTAATATTAAAACGGTTTATTTGAAGAATCCCGGATGCTAGTAGTATGTTTCAGTTGCTTGGGGTTGATATAAACGGCCTAACATAGACCCAACCAATACACTTACATAGTGGTTCAAAAGAGCAGTTTCGGCTCCGAATGTCGTTCGTGACTACTGATCCATCGCTGTTAAGCACAAGCGATCAATAGCATGTAATAGGGTGTAGTAGTTGGCTCCACAGGTGTCGGAAGTGGAAGTTCTATCCAACGTCTACAACGTGCTATAGCCTTGTAGAACAGAGATCAACAGTCAAGGCAGGGATTATATAAAGGGAACGATTAGATCCAAAATACAACGTTTATAGATTGATATTACCTTTAAAATACCATCAATACTGAACCCGACATTCCTATGATATCGTGATGGTCATCGATTTATCCCCATGAACCATTCTTAAACAAGTTGGAGCGGAGTTGACTGCGGGGGTTTGCGGGTTATCGGCGGGTCCCACTTACAGAGTTCAGCGTCTTATACCACTATCTACATCTCGTGACCATGATGCTTTGTTTCCCCTTACAACACTTTTATACAACTCCCTTCATCTCTCTCACTCCAAGTCCTCATTTTCTTCTTTGCATCTGAAACCCGACCCCGGATTTTGTGGAACATCGCCTGGCTTGTAGCCTTGCGATCTTTACAGTCATGGCACTGTTAGACTATCTACAACATCGTCGAGCTTGGTCAGTCTTCTCTAGCTCGTTTTCAAGACAAACAATATCACTCATCAACAACAATCGAAGAAGCAATCCCACTGACGCATGACAGCCAATTCAAGCAAGAAGAGCGCGCATCTCGCATCAAAGGACTTACGTCGTACCGTACCCCTTTCATTGCCTTGGACCGAGAGATCGTCAACAGACCAATCGAAGAATTGGTAGAAGACGTGCAGGATGACCCAAGCAAAGCTGCAGACTATCTTCACACGTATGGAAAAATCGCACTCAAGGCGCATAAAAAGACAAACTGTCTAACAGAAGTCATGCTCTCCTCTGCTGAGAAGTGGCTGACAGATGGATCGATCAACTTTGAAGGACCTCTTGCGGGTATTCCTGTCAGTTTGAAGGACACCGTTGAAGTTGAAGGATACGACAGCACTGTGGGCATGAGTACGCATGTGGGGAAGCCCTTTGCACAAGATGGTGCTACTGTCAGGATGCTCAAAGACGCGGGTGCCGTACCATACGTCAAAACCAACGTGCCCATCACTCTTCTCAGTTTCGAATCGTCTAATGATGTGTGGGGCCAGACTTCTAATCCATATAACAAGAACTACACCGCTGGCGGCTCAACAGGAGGTGAGGGTGCCTTATTAGCCCTTGGCGGCCGGATTGGAATCGGAAGCGATGTTGCTGGAAGCGTTCGGTGCCCTGCTCACTTCTCAGGGTGCTACGCTCTCAAGTGTTCTACTGGGAGGTGGCTCAAGACAGGTATGGTTACAAGCATGCCCGGCCAGGATGGTGTTCCAGCAGTATATAGCCCCATGGCACGCACACTCAACGACTTGACTTATTTCACCCGGTCGATTATCCAGATGGAGCCTTGGACCTATGACTACTCTTGTCACCCAATTCCGTGGAGGTCCGACATAGAGGAGGAATACTTGGAGAAGACGACTCTACGAGTGGGAATCCTCCGAACAGACGGTGTCGTGGACCCTAGTCCCGCCTGCCAGAGAGCCCTGGAGATGACCGAGGCCGCTCTGCTGGAAGCAGGTCATGAGATTGTAGAAATCGACCCTCCCTCCCCGTATGAAGCCCTACGTCTAGCTTCCATCCTCCTCTGCAGCGATGGGCTCCAAACCGTCAAGTCTTTCTTCCGCTCGGGTGAATGGAATGACCGAGGCGTTGCTCAGATGACATTCTACTTCAGTCTGCCTCGACCTATCAAGTACCTGCATTACCTTTGGGTTAAGTACGTTCGGAAAGATCCTATCTGGGCTGGACTTCTACAAAACTGGCATCCTCAGTCTGGATACGAGATCTGGCAGCTCAACGCTAAGCGTGAGCTCTACAAGAGGAGATGGTATGACTGGTGGGACGCCTCTGGAATTGATTGCTTGATTGCTCCTCCCAATGCTACTCCGGCCGTTCCTCACAAGGGCATGCATGATGCCTGCAGTAGCTGTGGCTACACTTTCATGTTTAACCTAGTAAGTTCCTTGATGTATATCCTTATTTGCGAAAGCTAATCCTATGTAGCTCGACTACACGGCTGGCGTTTTGCCTGTTACGCACGTTGATAAAAGCGAGGATCAACTACCAAAAGATTTTAACCTCAAGAGCCTCAACGGTGTTGCACAGGGTGCATACAGATTGTACGACGCGAACGCCATGCATGGACTGCCTGTGGGTGTTCAAGTAATCGGTCGTCGATTGGAAGAAGAGAAGGTGTTAGCGATCATGAATCGAGTTGAGGATGCACTGGGAGAAGATAAGTTTCCGCTGCTTGAACTAGACTAGAACGACCCCGTGTAATATGCCTCACTTCTACACCTCCATTCTTTTGCTACGTGCCGAACATTACAAGTAAGACACTCAGACCCAGTCAAAATGCCGTGGTATCATATAACATCAAGAGAATAGAACTCGACCCCCTTTTACCACTTTTTTCCCCACTCCTTTTCTCCTCTCTTACTTTCTATCGCTTTTCCATTCAGTGCCGTTGGACAAAATCGATCTTGCCAAATCCACCCGCCATCTAGAGATCACAACTAGCATGTAATCACCTAAGTAGACATAAGATAATAGGAGGAATAGTATAGACTCACAGCATCACGTGTAACGTTGTAAGGGGGTTAAACCAATAGGCTACCAAGCTAGGTTATTCTTGAAATATGTTTATAGATAACTCCGTATATGCCCTGCCCTGCCAATAGTATACCAACGCCTCACTTCAGAAAGGCCACCATTGTCTTCATGAAGGAGCACAGACATGACACTTACTCTATCGATTGTCCAGACAGTACGATGGTCCAGGAATTCCGTTTCTCCATCTACGAGCCACAAGTTGGACTAGATTTTATCCACAAATCCCTGGGACTTCCCATAGTCAACTGTGAGGATGCAGGTTATGATATGGATTATTTCATACTAGCCTACCGCATTAAGTCGTCCTGTCCTCGCCTTCATAGGTGCCAATGGAACACGCAGATCTCACTTTCTGTCATATGAGGACAGGATCACGATGGCAAAAGGCAAAAAGAATCACTTGATGAGACTGGGACTCGAACCCAGGAGGATTGCTCCACCAGGAAATTGGTGTTAAGGTTAACCTTAACCTGGCGCCATAACCAACTCGGCCATCTCACCGGAGGATCTCGGAGACCCACTTGCGGAACTTGTGCTTGCTAGCCAGTCCATAACTCAAGACTGTTTCCGGGTGCTGTGCCGTTTGTCTTGTGATGTTGGTGGGCTTCTGCTCTTTACACTCTGAAACATTCATCAAACCTGCGCATGTACGTAAACCTAAATTTGACGAGACCTCATTCTTGTGGATATTGGAAGACCTTCATTTTTGGCCAGTGCATCGTCACCTCTGACGGTATTGGTCACGTAGACGGGCCGTTAACATAACATCCTCATCATAAAGATCTTTCTATTTTAGGGTGTAAGTTATCTAAAGAGTATCCAAGTTATCAAAAAGATAGAATATTTGTTCTAAAGTATTGGTTTCTATCCTAAACTCTTCAGCTTTCGAACAACTTATTTCAAGATTGTCCAAGGTACCCTAAATATATGAAATGTTTTGTTTAAGGCATTGGCTTCCACCCTAATTTTCTCATTCCAACCATTCAGACATGGATGTTGTATTATAACGGGCGGGTTTTATTATAACCTACCGGCATAAACGATATCGGTTGACTTTACCCTTCACCGGACCATCCACTCAAAGTAACTGAAGCATTAAACTTGCGAACCATAGCTAACGTCTTTGCATCTTCACTTCAGTCTACACAATGACATCACGCCCTGCATCCCCAATCCCTCGCCCATCCCGAGGCCGTCTAGCCGTCTACTCTTGGCGGCTCCTCCGGCATTAGCGCCCCGTCCGCTGCAAACCGCCCCGTAAAACCCCTGGCTATGGCCCCTGGGGAATGGGGCTGCTCAGCTGCTGCAGGTGTTCGACCCACTGCGAAAGCTGCGCGAAATATGGTCCCCACGAGAATGGAAGGGGAAAAGTCCAGCCTGTGGTTGGTCGCAGGTATTTCCGCCCGGCCCGATCGGTCTTCTCCTAGTTGCTGCGCTGCTTTTCGCATTGGTATTCAAATCTCCCGTGTCCCAACTTTTTTCCTCGTCACCTCTTTCTCTCTTTCTCTTCTCCAACCTCTACTTCTCTCCCTCTTCAATTCATCGCCCTTGTTTTCCGTCGGCGAATTAGTTGTGTGATTAGGCTGAGTCTCACCGGAACGGGGAACGTTGTGTTACAAGGGCAGTCATCGCCGAGGGAACAAGCAGTAAACAAAAACAACAATGCACGCATCCAAGATCTTGGCCACGATGGGCCTCATGGCCTCTGCCCGTGCCACGGTCATCCGCCACGAGCGTGATCTCGAAGCCGATGCTCCTGTTCTCGAGAAGCGAGCCGACAAGACTGCCGCCTGGGTCACTGTCGATGATGACATGCAGCCTGCCACGACCTACACTCCCTCGTACACAACCATCGACGGCACCACCTCCATCGTGGACGCTGCTCCTCACGACCTCACCGCCACTGTGTACACCTACACCAGCTGGGGCAAGATCCACACCAGCACTGGCGAGCCTCCCAACCCCCAGGCCACCGGCAAGCATGGCGAGGGTGTCTTTTCTCGGTGCCACAACAAGGATGGCGACAATGCTCCTTTCTGCGCGCCCTACGCCAACAGCACCCTTGATGCTAAGAAGACGTACTATGGTGAGTGAACAACCCCGCTGGTGAATTGACTCATGTCCAATTGCTAACGATATCCGTTAAGTCACATGGGACCCCGACTACTTCAACAAGACCAAGTCCAGCGATAACTCTACCCTCATGATCACCCCCCGTCTCGATCTCTACAACAGCACCAGCAAAGAGTGGGAGAAGTACAAGGAGTTCACCGATGCTGCCGTCCCCGCTGCTTGGGGCTACTGGCCTTTCGATGCCAAAACGGATTACATGAAGCATTCGCCCTACAACATCTCCATCACTCTGTACAGCAACAGCAACAACTCCCTTGAGAGGACAAAGTCTTCAACTCTGTACCTCAACCTCAACGATACCGATTTTCCCGATAAGGCCGACGAGAAACTCCCCAAGGGCCAGACTCTTGTTATCGCCCTGCCTGTCGTCTTTGGTTCTCTTTTCCTTCTTATCGTTGGTGGCTATCTCTGGAACCGCAAGACCCGCCGTATCGGCCTCGGCAACATCTCTAGCCGCTCCCGTCACGGTTACACTGGCCGTGCTAAGCGCCGCATCTTTGGTGCCAGGGACAACGGTATCCAGCTCGACGCCTCCATTCCTCATCCTGGTGAATACCGTGACGCTCCTCAGCGTGCCCGTGCTGATAGCGATGGCCTCGGCAGCTTGGCTGGTAGCCCTGTCGACCCTAACTTCTCTCAGCAGGGAACCGCCGGTGGCCGCAATGCTTTCCGTGACGAGATGAGGAGACAAGAGGATGAAAGACGCATGTAAGGAGAGGAGGATCGACTGTAATTCTGAATATCATGTGATTGCTGGCTTTGCGTTTGACGCCATGCGGTCTCTTCCAATGTACAAATGAATAATACTGTAACGATGTGTGCATGTAGAAGCGGCAGTTGTGTGTGATGACTTGATACGACACATGACGAAAAATTAATACGAACGCCTTGTCTATCAACCATAGTCAAAGTGGCCTCTTGCTTGAGTCCACGAGACAAAAGTACACCGTACAGAGCGATACGCCCCCAAGAGAAAAGGAACAACCAAACTTCGAATCCGTAACACCATGGTGAGGTAAAATAGTGTCATACGCCGAGCGTCATGGGTATTCCGAAGCCATCCATAGCAAAACCCCATCCCCAGCAGATTGTAAAAGTGATTGATGATCAAAGTATCAGCAAGCAGCAGCAACGCCCCGTAAGCACGTGAATGAGCAGACCATAATGCTTTGCGCCGCTCTATTCCTTGACCCGTTTGGTATTCCCACCTCTCTGCTCCTCGCTCTCAAAACGCCGCTTTGTTTGTGCAGATTGGGGGGAAGCTGTAGGCGTAGGTGTTTGTTGTGCTTCCATCAGCTCGAACCCAGCACAAAGATCAAGCTGGGTCTCGCCGTTCTGTAAAGGTCTCATGAAATCGGCTGGGATGGCTGTAACGAGCTGACACTTGACCTCGCATTCCTGGTATGTTTCGGTAGACCAAGCATCATCGGCGTAGTTTTTGGCCTCAGCGATGGTATAACCTGTGCTAAAGCCTTCGTGATACGCGTCCGGCAGAATCACTATGGTCTCGCCAGGACTCTGATCCACAATACGGAAAGGGATACCCAGTTTCTCAAGCTTCTGCGGGAAGAAGAACTCGGCTCGATGGCGCATAAACTGAGAACATTTGCCTTTTCGACTAAGAGCCTCTTCGGCGATGTCGACGGCAGTGGATGGAACCACAATCCAAATCTTTCGACCTTTGTACAGATGATTAAGAGAAACAAGCCTGAAGTCTTCTGCGTGTATCTGGAAGCTTGCACCGAAATGAGGGCCTGACTCGTACACATATGGCGTGTGGATTCCTGGGATGATGGCTTTTGTATTGTCCAGCTTATCACCTTTGAGAGGATAGATGGGGCTCCGTTCAGGAACCCCGGCCTCGCGGCGTTGCTCGGGGGTCCATGCAGGGACATCAACCCGATAACGCACGTTCCGGATCTGTTTGCGGTCGTTCTTGCGGTACATCTTTCTCAGCTGGTCAATAGCCTTGATGGCAGTAACTTTGCATACTGGGCCAGTAACAGATGAGTTGAAACTGCCCACGGAAGGAACGGTATCAACCCGCCAGAAGCTGTTCTTCTTAATCTGAGTGGGCCTATATGCATTTGCAGGTACTTTTTGGGAATCCTTCTCGGGGAGGTCTTCTATAAGCTCCTGTGGGAGGACAATTTTGAAACAGCCGTGCCTGTCAGCTTGTTTACTTCTAGCGAAGGCAAGATTGGCTGAAAAATCGTTCCATTGTTCGACAGTTGGTTTGAGACGCAGCACTTCATGGCCTTCAGGGCCGTCCCAGTCAAAGTCAATTAAGTCAAGTTCGGCTGGTGGCTCATCGAGCTCAGACGGCAATTCGCTTAGAACTGAACTCGCATCGTCTTGGTCAAGTTCGGGAGAGAGGGAAGGTACCTGTCCTTGTGGAGAAGGTTGATTTGTAGTGGCATCTGGGAAAGAAGGCTCTCGGGGCATGGTAATTAGAGGCGCCTGAAGATATGGCGTTGGCTCGATGACGCTTTTCTGTAGGTTGGCGGGGATTGGACCCTGTTCACCTGCGAACTGGGGAGCGCGAAGAGGCGTAGGCGCAGACGCAGACGCTGGTTGAAGATGCGGCGGGGGGTGCTGGAATTGAGGGAGGAGAGCCTGGACCTCGTGCGACGTATGTTGAATCTCCATTGAAGCCGGGGGAGGGCCCGTACCGCAATAGCGACAGGCGAGCGATGAGGTTGGTATTGATGCGTCTGACAGTGAGGTGAAGGTGAAGGTGAGGGTGAGGAGGACAAGCGGCGAGTGAGAGGTGAGCGTAATCGCCACCCAAGGTAACTTAAGACAGAGGCCAGAGTTTGTCAAGCGGGTGCGCCTCAAGGCTCAATATTCGCATTATCGACAGGGCGAAGGCAAAGGAGACAGCGTCAAGCTCGAGGGAGAAGCAATGCGATAAGGGTGACGGCGACTCTTTTTTCTGTGCGCGATCAACCCTTAGACAGGAGAGAAAATGAAGACTAGCAAGTTGGTGGTAGGTAGAGGAGGAGCCCAAGTGAGAAGCGGACAGGCAGTCTAAAAAAGTACTAGACCAGATAAATGCAGCAGCAGCAGCAGCAGCAATGGTAGTGGCAGTGGCAGCAAGCAGCGGGTAGGTGCGAAGGTACTTGCTTAAAGACGCTGGTTGCCACCTAAAAGCATGTCTCTCGCCGCTGGACAGAGCCTCAGCAGCGCCAGCGGAGAGGTAGCACCGCTGCACTTGGGATGCAGACAAAGAGAAAGCAGGAAGTGGACCACGCGGGGAGTCCAGAGATTGGTCAAAAGAGAAGCAAAGCTTGGATTCTAGCGGAAAACCACCCTGCAAGGTCCCCTGATTAGCGCGGGGCAATTGGAAAAACGAATGGAAGTTCAAGGGGCGGAGAAAAGAAGCCTACAGGTGGTGACCCAGGGAACAAGACTTTTGGGAAAACAGAGTCACGTCCTCAAGTGTCAACTCAGTTATTCCGGCGTCGCCGTCCAGAGGATCAAGGTTTTGTCGTTTTGCCGATGGAAAATGGCAAACGCCGCGATTGCGTCCTCAAATGGCCAAAGGGACGGGTAAGCAGGTTGAGTGACAATAAACCCCGCACACTATGACCAGTTGACAAGAACAAATAAACGATAAGAAACCTTAAGCGTGATAGGCCTGGGACGAGACGGCAGGTTTCACGGACAGAATCCAGAGGAGAGAACTCTTAAAGCCTAAGGTCTTAGACCACTTAAGAATAAATCTTCTCTGAAATGATCAAATGTCTGTCAAGCATCTTTGGCATGCGGTTTTATTGTGACTTGCTCAAGCAGAGCTGATACTAAAGAAGGACAAGTGCATGATCGGCACGCTAAGAACATCCCCACTTATTCCCTTCTCTACCACGTCGACAGAGCAGACAGGGGAGGGGTCTTATCAATCAGTTCCATATAATGTTAATTTACCGATTGGAGAGCTTAGATAATTCCATCGATTTTAGGACGTGTAAGATAGCAAATCATTTTTCCAGATGAGAATCCGGCACGAAAATGTCGAAAATGTCGAAGCTGCCTGCAGGCTCGGGGGACATGGACCTCTCTCGGTTTCCATCCAAGATCTCATCGCATTTCTGCTTCAGGGAGACAAATACTTCGGCGTCAAGGTTACTATGGGGATTCGCGAGGGCCGTGGCCTGGATCAGTGCCCGGAGACACTGCGCGATCTGTTTCCCCTTTTGGGCTGAGGATTCGACTCTCGTTGCGCTCTTGATGACTTCATCGTAGAGCTGGTGAATTCTCGATATCAGGACGTAGAGCCCAAAGTGGTTCTGCGATAGTTTCTGAAGCTCAGTGATGCCGTGCCCGATAGAGTGGCTGTTCTCGTTGCAGGTGCCGACAACTCGACCGATGCGTGGAGCCAAGCTGTCCTTGAGGGAGAAGGTCAGAAGTCTTGTTGGACTCTTCTCGAGGGTGTTGCATACGTGATGGATCCAGTCGTAGTCTTCCATAGCTGCTGTGTGACAATCTTTGATGAGGCTCCAGAGCCCTAGGTGACTCACAGGTCCTGTATAGGCTTCTAGGTAGCCGTGAAGACTCTTCCAATAAGTAGATTGGTGTTGGAGGTTCCTTTGTAGATGATCCTTGATCTGGGACATCCTCCGGGATGAAACTTGAGGGGGAGATGCAACGACCACCATAGGAACTCCATTCCCGTCCAGTTGAAAGTGGTGACCATCTGGTATATTGATATGTCCGTTATTCACCATGCGGTTGAGTGTAGTCGATAGCCTCTTGCGTACTTCTGCATGGGCTATGGGTTGGGCGTTGTTTGTGGTAGACATGATGGACGATGTCTATGTAGGTATGGTGAGAGTTGACGCAAGACGATAAACTTGTGTGAAAGAAAAGGCTTTATAGATGAGCGGTTGGGAGGCAGTAATTCACAGTCAAACGCGCATATCGAGTGTTTGCATAGCCTGGCAGCTGCACGCACTGGCCAGCTCAAGACTAGGTACATATGAGCTCCATAAACTGCGGGCGACTAATACCTACAGATCCAAGAGAGAACTCCCAAAAGTTAGATAAGGCACTGATGTAATGTTTTGAGGAGTTCTCTGCAGGTTCATGCCAACTATCGAGTGTTGGGGACGCTATCATGACTTCTAGGTAGTTAAGGCATCAAGAGTTTGTCGTTGTCGATCGACGGAGCGGAAAGTGGGGGAAGTAAAAAATCACAAAGAATCAAGACAGATTCTAGACTGAGGATATACTTGAGCGACTGGTTTATGGTGTTTTTGATTCTCTTCAATAAACTCAGCGGCATACGGTGTAGATCCTGATCATACGTTGACTCCGGACTTCAGCCCTATACCGAGCACCGAGCCACTTTATTCCCAGGCATGAGAACTAGGCGTCATACATAAAATACACAACCAACCCAACCCGCAGTTCCAACGCACACATTCCGATTTAAACTATTGAGCCTAAGAAATGGCTGACAGCCACGAGTTCCGCAGGAGGATCCTTCTCCTCGTGACAACAGGCGGTTTCACGCACGCAGGTACCGCTCCATATCCACCTTCACCACCCATCCCAAAGCTAACACGGCAAACAGCCCCGGTTCTCGAAATAGGCGCCGTGCTCGCATCTCGCGGGCATCATGTCCAATTCGCCACGTGCGCAGGCCAGGAAGACTGGGCGGCTGGTTACCCCTTCATCAAAACCATCTACGTCGTCGGTCCCGCAGCTGCAGAGGATGAGCTGGACTTGCACTACGAGACCATGCGGCTCTGGCGCCACGAGCACGGCTTTGCGCCCATGATGAGGTCCAAGTACTTCTTTGACAACTTCTGGACAGATACTTACAAGTCCCTCCGCGCGTTGTGTGAAGATGAAGCCACGAGGCCTGCCTTTATCGTTGCGGATTTCTTCGCTGACAGTGCCGCGAGGGACATGCTCAAGCAGTTCAACATCCAGTTGGCGAGTATATGGCCTCAGATGCCCTATGCCATGGCTCCGGTCAGTTATCACCCTGGACAACCAGGGTTCCAAGCCGACGGCGCGTTGACTTCTGAGCATGCGTCTCTAACGTCGCGGTTTTGGAACGAGCTTTTTGTTCTGGCTGCGCTTCCAACTGTTATTCCTTGGCTGATATGGACGAAGCGCATGCGTGTTGATGCTGGTGTCGACTACAGCCATTCTCTCCTCCCCAAGCCCGACTATCTTGTGCTAGTCAATTCATTCTGGGGGCTTGAGGCTCCCAAGGAACTACCACCTCTGATGGCCCCGGTTGGTCCCATTCTCAGCGACGAGTACCCTCCCCTCGATCGAGACTTGGCTCAGTTCCTGGATAGGCATGACAGAACTATCTACGTCTGCCTGGGAACTCACGTCAACCTCCCCGGGGAAGAGCTCACAAACTATCTCCTCGGTTTCATCCAGGCTCTGGACGCCGGCTTCATCAACGGCGTCATCTGGGCTATCCCTTCAAAACCTCGTGCCAACTTCGACATCACCAAGTCCTATCCCCTCTCTGATGGCTCCATTCTTAGCGTCAATGATCTCCTTAACGACGCACATCCGCACTTCCGCCTCCCTGTGTTCGCACCACAACGAGCCGTCCTAGCACACCGTAACACAGTCCTCTTCCTCACCCACGGCGGCGGTTCGAGCGCCAACGAAACCCTCTTCCACGGAACACCCGTCCTCGCCGTAGGGTACTTCTTCGATCAACTCTGCAACAGCGCCCGTCTCGCAGCGTCCGGCGTCGGAACATCCCTTGACAAATCCCACGTCACACCTTCATCCATCTCCTCAGCTATCGCGAACATCACCACTGACGCCGATGGTTCCTTTGCCACGAATGTGCGCCGCATGCAGCGTATAGCAACCCTCAACTCCAGGCGGAAATACCTCGCCGCTGATCTCATCGAGGAGGTCATGGTAGACCAAGAGCTTCGGTTCCGCAAGGGCGTGGAACTGAGGCCGATGCATCTGCAGACTGCAGACATGCGCATGTCGATATGGAAGGCTAGAAATTGGGATATGTGGCTCATCAGTCTAACAGGCCTTGCAGCTGGCAGTTTTGTAAGTTGGTGGTTCGCAACAGGAGGATGGAGGAAGTTGCCTTTATTACTGGCACGATCTGTAAGATTGAGCAGAGGTTTCGCGAAAGAAATGCTCTATAGTCGTAGGGCATGATCAGTCTCGTCTGGTTCCAAAAGTATAACATGTATTATATAGATGTCAAGCCATATGGAGGAGGCATCATAGAGTGAGCGCTTCTCTTCTCAGTTAGTAGCATAAGACGCATCAGCCGTCTAGGCATAGATAAAACTCCCAAACTACCTTCAAGTTCCGATAATAAGGTTATATATTGCTATCTCTCCTATTCAGTTGATACAATGACTACCTCATGAGCTAGGAGAAAATAATAAACTCCACTGATACGACCCTCTGTGCAGGCGACATTAACAACATCACATCCATTCCTTCATAAACCGCAGTGGTTGATAACATTCCATTTCGTCTATCTCTATTAGAATCGTCCATCGTGTGTAGTCTTGTTTGAACTGGAGGACGTCCCTTCTAGCTCGCTTGGGTCAAATGCCCAAGCTTTCCCGCATACTTGTGTATATTCAATCCAAGCCTATGTCTGCACAATGCATTATCGACAGCTATCCCAACGCCATTCCCATGCTTTGCAACGTGCAACATTACCTAACTGTATATCCCTTTCCTTAGCTTCAACCCACTTAACCGTCGGTGTACGGTCAACGTAGTCCCGATGTTATCGACCAATCCAAGACAAAAAGCCAGAACAGCATCAAATAGCTTATCCAGCGTCAAAACTGGCATCCAAGGGGTATAAAGCGTGTTTCCGGTTATAAAAGTCAATGTCCGGATTTTCAAGAACTGTAAGGTGATCACGAAAAGTCGTCAGGTCGTCCAGGTCTGGCCATGTTGTCTATATCTTGAACGAGCTCTTTAGACTCGCGTGCCAGGCCGAATGCGATAGGTGGTAATGTTTGAACCCACATGCGCCACTCGTGTGAGTTGGTATCCATGCCAATGTTGGCCATGTCTTGGCCTTGATCGGCAGCCTCCAGTAGCCGTGCTCTGCAGTTTGCCAACTGGGATGCCATGTCACCCAAGCCGTATGCCTGCGTTTCTGCGATGATATTACTAACAACACTGTTGATAGAGCCAATCTCGCCAGTAATTTGTTGCATCTCAGCATCTCCGCGGATGGTGTTCACAAGCTTCTGGATATCGGATGATAGGTATGCATTCTGATCCTCGAGGTACGTCTGATGGTGTGTTAATGTTATTACTCCCGACTATAGGGTCCAAGGGTACTAACCTTGAGATCTTCGGCGGCTCGGGGATCCAGCTGTTGCGCTCCTTGTCCATTGACTTGGTTGTTCACACCCGGATGCCCAAGCCCGATTGGTACCGCGCTCTCCTTGGACATAGACCTTTCATGCGCATATGCGTCTGCGGATTGGCGAGGTGAGCCCAGTGGACTGTATGCCGATGACTCAATGCTTCCTCGCATCTTGGCCAGGCCTTGGGTTGGAGGATGAGGAAAAGAGTCTTGGATGTTGGAAGGATGCTCGGTGGCCACAGGGGAGAAGAGACCGCTAGAGTCTGCAGGTGTTTCACTTCCATCATCGTCATCCAACTCCTCAGCAGGAGTCGCTCGAATCTTGACCAAGCGGAGCAGTTCCATAATGGCAGCAGCCAAGTGCGTCGCTGCTGTGTCGAGCAGGGAAACAGGATACATTCCAGCGCTATGAGCAAAGTTCTTGGAGGCTGTGATGAGGTTGTTTGCGGTCGATGACACCTTGGCCCTGGTCTTGGTCTGCTGCTGAACAAAGTCCTCGTCTTCCTGAGGCACTTGGATGTCCTTAGTAATTCGACGGACGCTAACAACAACAAGTTTCATAGCGTCAACCACCTTTTCGGGATCATCAGTGCGTGCCTTTTCAAGAAGCTCGTCAATCGCGAGTTGGAACTTTGTGACGTGAATATCTTTAACCAGACCACGGTCATCCATGAATCCCTTCTCCCGGAGGTGCTTCGCAGCATCGTGTTCGATTCCGGGTCCAGCGGAGGTTGCACGCATGTGTCGCAGTTGAGTTTTTACGCTGGCGTATCGGTTCTTCCACTCTTGAACCTCACGCTCAAGGTTCTGGATTGTCTTTTCGAGCTCTGCATGTCGTTCGTGTGTCGTGCCACTCTGCTGAGAAAGTTCTCGCATCTCGAGCAGAAACTCTTGAGCTTCTTTTCGAACCTGTTCTGTTACCATTTGTTGTTCTCGGAGCTCCTGTCGCAGCTCATCGTTCTCCCGTTGAAGTTCTGAATCTGATGCAACGGGCTCACTTTGTGGCGAATCTTGTGCTGCAGCCACATCTTCCCTGATCCTTTGTATCTCCATGTTGTGACCTTCTCGTACGCGTTGCAATTCTTGCTTCATCGTGTCGTTCAAACTTTGCGCCTCGGCAAGTTTATTCTCAAGATTGAGTCTAAGGTCGCTCCACTCCTGCTTCTCCTGGTTGATCGCAGTAGCTCGTGAACGTTCTTGATCCAACGCACTATTCATCTCGTCTTCCTTCTTCTTCATGGTGTCTTCCATACTGTCCAGCCTTTCACGTAATTCTCGTACCTGGTTCTGATAATCCTCGATGAGCTTCTTGTCAGCCTGTGTTCTGTTAGCAATTGCGATCAGTTAGAGGACAATGCAAGCACGTACCTCCGAAGTCACACCACTACCCGCACTCCGTTTGCTCTCGCGATCCGAGTTTTGCTGTGCGAATTCTTCACCTTCGTCATCCTCTTCAACCATGGTGCTTTTGTTTGGAATGAGTGTGTTGTTCTGGTTGAGTTGTTTCGGAGTCGGGCGTCCGTAATCACCATTCTGGATACCTGGTGACGCTGGTGCCCCGTAAGCATCTGTCGGTCCCGGGCCTCTCATAGATGGCGCATCGGAGGGTCTCCTCATGCGGCTTTGATTTCTAGGGGCAAAGCCATTGCCATTAATTGGGGTACCCGGTCCTCTCATCGACATAGAGCTTCCTGGACGAGCAAAGTCGCCTCCCACGAAGCGAGGGAATCTACGTTCGAGTTCGTGGTAGACGTCGGCGGCTAGGTCTCGAAATCGCGGTGGGCCCAGAGATGACAGTCTTTGGCGAGCCTGGTTTCGCTTGGGGTGGAAGTTTTTCTCGGGGAGCAGGAAAGACGGAGGGCCATTAGGGCCATTAGGGGGTGCCCTGGCAGTCGCCTGCCGTCGTATCAACTCGTCGAAAACGTCGGTGCTGAGCTCATAAAATTGAACCGAGGAAAGGCGCAGAAGCTTGTCGCGAGCTTTGTTGGGCTGCTGTTTGTGATTGGGATCACGGGTGTTAAGAAAAGTGCGCAGAGCAACGTAGTGTTCACTGAGGACGGCCTCGTCAAGGTCGCCGCGGACACTGTTACGGCCGCTCTCGCTACCCGCGAAGAGCTGCGTACCATTACTTGAGCGAGCAATCGAGGCAGGCGGCGAAGGTCTTCCGGTGCTCCTTGGACCAGGACCTGGGCCAGGACCCGGACCCGGACCATTCATAGGAGCACTTGGGAAACCGTTGAGGCTCATGTTGTTGTTGGAGCCGCCCGAATTCGGGGGCGATGCGAGATTGGGGCGACCGGTAATATAGGAGCCTTCGTCGGGACCTTGGTACTTGGAGACTGAAAACTCGCTACCGCCTAGAGAG
Organism: Fusarium nurragi; assembly: GCA_012977755.1. Lineage (NCBI taxonomy): Eukaryota > Fungi > Ascomycota > Sordariomycetes > Hypocreales > Nectriaceae > Fusarium > Fusarium nurragi. The sequence continues at coordinate 29,894 of JAALXI010000161.1, read as the reverse complement.
ATTGGGGACAGCGGCGCATTACGTCCCAGGCTGATGCTCATGATCGGAAGGAAATAGACAGAAATGCGAAACCGAGATGATGTTGAAGGGAGATGGAACACCAGCCGCCTGTCTCATACGGACGCCACACGGAGACGGGGTCGAAATGAACGCAGCCGAGAACAGGTTGATAACCAAGGATCCCCCACAAGTTTGGCGTCTTTCAGGGGCGGAAGCGCCAAGCTTCAGCAAGTGGCCGAAAGCGACGGATGCGGACAACTTGAATGTGGCTCGAACTGACAGGAATGACGGTGATGGTGATGGTTTGCGATTTGAAAGAAGTAAGTAAAATAAGTGGTGTAAGGTCCTCTGTAAGAGATACGGTGAAGTTGAGAGAATTGATAAAGTAGAGACCAGACAGGGAAGGAGGATTTGCGGGCCAGCAGTTATATTGGTGCTTCTTCCCTTGTTTGCATAGAGCATGAAAGGAACAAGAAGGAGAAAAAGACAAAGCAACCAAAGCAACGAGACTGCGAACCAACAGAATTCAAGTGAATTCACCTCAAGTCAACTGAACAGAGCAAACCCCCAATTCCAATTCCAATTCCAATTCCACCCCGAAAGGGGGTTCAAGCTGCTTAGACTGAATCGGGGGTTCGAGGGGGGGTGACAGTCAAGTTGTCCCCTGACTCCACCATCACCAGCTTAACTTGTTCTAGAAAATAGCGTGCGTACTGTGCAGCTAGAGTGCTAGAGTCAAGGTGCCCCAAGTTTTGGCTGGGCAGTCCAAGGCGAACAAGTGGACATCAGACAGATATAGCACAGTGAGATCTCGACGGGAAATGAGTTCTCGGTCTTCGTCTTCTGGGGTGAGAATCCAGAATGGCCGGGAATGGATATGAGCCACGTCTCCCCCTGGTCTGGCAATTTATTTTATGCTCAAAAGGCCGACGGTTAATTTCTCAAGTCCACCGAGGCTGCGCAAGGTGTTAAGGACAGTCACAGTTCCTGGTATTAGTTTGTGCTGCCTCCCACATGACTCTCGAGAGATATCCGTATATCGAATTGGATTCTTCCATCTACCGCGCAACTGTTAAAGGGTAAAGTAATTATCCATGCCAGGGGAAGCGGGAAATAAGCAGCGTCAACCAATCTCGATGCAACCTGGGCCCAAGCCTTGACACCTTATTCAACCTCCCGCTCCACTGAGTGTACTGTGCTGCACCCACCAGCCGCCTCAGGGGTTACCCCTGCCCCTGAAGCCAGCGAGGCACCACTTAGATGCGATCATCCTGCCCATTCGTCCAAAGCTTAGCGGGTTGCCGAGCGAGACGCTGGGGATAGGCGGGTCATCTAACAGGGCACGTGCATGGGACGCGGTTAGTACAGCCCACATGCCCGGGTCTACCGGCCGGAATAAGCCAACACTGGATGAACCAGGGACGAAGACTTCTATCATAATTCATCACAAGATAAGTATAAAACTCATAAATCGAGAAGAGATTTAGCATGCCCCGGTTGACATTGTATCAGACCTTATCCTATGATTTGTGACCGCTCAGTATTTAACAAGGGTCCAAGTGCACGCTCGCTCTTCTTCCTCTTAGGATCAGTACTTCAAAACATTATAGTAGTTATTACGTAGTTATTAGAAGTATCAAGCTTCCTGACTATAAGGACCCCAAGCCCTTCATGGGTAGTCTCTCGTCCATGTGCTATCCCCGTATCATTCCAAACCTCCAGCGCCAAGAAACCTTAACCAGGCCTCCATGTCCTCAGCAAGCTTGTCTCCAATCTCAGCATCAATTATCCCCTCCTGCCAGCTGACATCAACGCACATCTCCCTGCCCTTCACGCTGATGGAGCTGACGTGGAACACAGGCGAAGCAACCTCGCAGCTCAGCTGAAACACGGCTCTTTCAATCTTCCAGCCTGGCCCTTCAACGTCTCCATCTATGGTTCCTAAATTGGAGACAGCCCAGGCTCCCACGCGAGGCTTTTTGAGCTGTTGCTTCTTTTGCACGCGCCAGTCTTTGACAAAGTTCATCAGGCCTGAAGGATCGTTGTCCATGCCCCTGTCGAGCTTGCTCTGGATATCCCGACGAGTTCGTGCCGCAGCGGACCAGACGATGTCCTCAAGCTGAGTCTTGACGTTGTCTTCTGAGGATACGCCCTTGCACTTGCTGCGGATTTCTACTACCAACTTCTCATCAAACATGTGGCCGCAAATAGTCATCTGATTATCCATGGTCATGCTGGGGACATGCCAAGGGTATGCCTCGGGTTTGGCGGGGATGAAGCGGCGGGTGTCCAATGCACTTATGGCATACATCGACTTTGCCTCTTCTTTGTAATGCTTCTTGCCTTCAGCTAGTTGCAGGGCAAGAGATGCCAGCGGCAGAGCGTGCAAAAGACCTGTGATGGTGGTATTGTGCACTCGGCATTTCTCGATAACCTTCTTCAACGTTGTGCCGTCAATGGAGAAGGTTCGAAACTCGGTTCGATAAGGCTCTTCCTTGATAGGGGCCCAGTTAGCTTGTGTGGGATCGCTGGATACGAGAAACGGAGGTCTCAGCTCTTTCCAGATGGTTGACAGGGCAAATCTCCATGATATAGGGATCTTGATGAGCTCCTCTGGGGGAGGAGGGAACCTGTCGGCAACACTCTCGAGCTGGAGCATGTTTCCTTTGAGGTTGGGTAATTCTTGGAGGACTCGAGGGTTGTTGAGGTTGCGCAATAGGGTCTGGTGCAGGATCTTGCCTGCTACACCATCGAAGTTGGCATGATTCCAGCAAAAGATGACATCCAGTGACTGAGGTTTCCCTTCTGGCCATAAAATGGACACTCTCCATCCCGGCTTCGTTGCGACATTAGTGAACCAAGCATCAAGCTGGTTTCGGATTGACTCCTTCAGGCAGCTGTCGTAGTCGTCCAAGACTTTGATCTCTTTCCAGCTGATATGTTTACTGAAGTCAACGCTATCCAGTTCTACCCACGATGGCATAGCCGAGTCTTCGTTCAGAATTCCCACTTGTAGCATCGGGTGTTCCACTACTGTAAGTGCCATAGCTCGATGGAAGGTATCCTGAACAGACTCGAACGCAAGTCCAACGAGATGTTTGGGAAGACCATAACGACAGACCACAGAAGTACCACAGCTATGGCGCAACGTATGTAGGGCTGAGTGGAATAGCTCTCTGTTGTAAAGTCAGTACCTATTAGGGTTATAGGATTGAGGTTGAAGGAGGTCATACAAGTTGCTCATTGGTCGAATGACCCTAGGCTCTTGTCGTGGCGCCATTTGATCGTCCAAGTTTCTCAATCTGCTGTTGAAATGATTGGATAGCCCGTGCTTACCAAGACATATTGTGACCACCATATTTACTGGTACGGCTAACTATTTGTTGTATTTATCCAACATGTAAATGATACGGCCTCCGCGGGTCGCCGTATAAGCTCCCCGCGGATGAGCGAGTAGGATGCGAATTCGCATAACATGATGGCCCTTTTGACCGTCTTTTAAGCTATTAGAACTCGCTTACAGCAAGAAGAATGCTTTCTTAAAGACACCCTGCTTCAATTCTGAGTTTATGATCATGCATAATAAATACATAGAATATAGGGGTATTCTTAGACCACCTCGTCTATTTGAGTTGGTGTCCTGAACAACGTTGACACTATCATCCAAGGCCCCTATGATAATGGAAGATCCACTGGGCAAAGCTATGGCGTTCAAACTAATTTAAAATTCCATGGTATCTATTCTCATTGCGCGGCATCGACTAAGACGAGGTTGATCCTCGACCGGCTGCCTCTCAAGACCCCTGAGCAGCTGGCGATCTGGGGCCATCTGATCTGATTTGACAAGGACCTCCATGCGGCTGCATCCAAACCACGACTCGACAAACACTTGATGTCATCCAGGCCGTTAGGGTCAGTTTCGCTTACTGATAAGCGGGTAAAGACCGATGAGACAATGCACTCGTAGTCTAATTCCAAGTGTGGCTCTTTCAATGTGCATGAACCGTAAAACTAGGCCTCCATGATCATCGTCTGCGCCATTCAAGTTGCGCCATCGAGTGAGACACTTTGTCCGATCAAAACAAGATCAATCTTGATTGGCATTGGGGGTGAAAACAAAAACCCGATGCCTCAAGTTAATTAAAGATTGAAGCTTTTGTACAGTTCATGGCTAAGTTATAATAAGGATTATCAAGGTACATAAGGATCAACTAACCATAACTACCGTAAGTTTATACAGCGATCTTGCGATAAAAAATATATATAGTTCCCTCCACTCTGAACCTTTCTTGACTCTAGACCTCAGGTTCTGTCTTGCTGAAACAACATCAATAGTCGTGACAATCGTAACAACAATTCAAAGGTCGGTCCTGATCGACACATGCAATCTACCTATAACAGGTATGCGTCAAAAACACTGTGAGGGTCCTTTAGGCTGCCGTCGATAGGATCTGCTTCATTACGAAGCTATTTTGGGGATAGCTGGAGAAAGCCCGCTGACATGTACGTATGTTTGGTGGGTTGTGTCGGGCCATAATGGATTATCCACAGATGGGATTCATCAATGACACGTGAAGAGTTGTGCCCAGGAGTCCAAGGGTGCATCACCACCACAACGTCCAGAGGATAGCTTGCATGCGGACTACTGGCGGCCTCACTGCGTTGCCCGCAAGTGAAAGCATGACAGAAACACGCCACATACGATATAACATGTACTCCCCACCTGGTCAGATTTAGGTATCTACGATTGGAAGCAAAAAACCGGTGTCCTCATCCCAAAGCTCTCTAAGGGTTTACCCTAACGTTCATTTGCTCAAGCTCAAGATCCGTTGGGATGCCATAAAGATGAGGTTCTCGTATGGTGTTCCGGTCGCATCACCAGTGTAGTACGATAGAGTTCTTACGTGGATCAGAACCAGGCCACGGTCCAGGTTGCTGGCAGATTGGGCCATCTTTCTTGCCATGTAGCAAGAACATCAGGTACTCGCTCATCAAAGGTAGCTCTGCTTGCAGCAGAACCATTGTCGAATGCAGAAGCACCAACAGCGTTACGCTCTTCTTGGGCTGCCGCATTGAGGGCATTGGCAAGTTCCAAGATACCTTGTCCGCCGACGGCAGCTTCCTCGTGGTTATCCTTGATCTCAACGTTGATAACATGAACAGGTCGGTTAAGTGGAGAGCCTCTGTTAAGGAGGTCATCAATAACGGCATCCCAACATCGTTCTTCACAAGTGATGACAATATCGACCAGGCCACCCTCGGTACCTTCGCTGCCACGGTCTTTCGCGTGTTGCAAGCGAGGCACACCAACTTGCCAGTCTTGCCAGCGTTCTGGTCCCCATTTGACGCCGCGATTACGGTTCAACATGTTCAAGATGCCGTTGTTCTTGTACAACCGAGCGTCCTTAGACTCAAGCTCTTTGAACATGCTGTCGTAAGAGGTCTTGTTAAAATGATACACATTAGGTTGAGTGATAGTTGGTCCAGGCAGACGGACGAGAGAACCAGTGCCGAAAGAGATGACAGGGTAATCTGCCTGCGATAGCCGTAAATGGGCTTCCATAGACCTGTCAGGGTTAATATTAGCACGAAAGCTGTCTATACGACAGGCACACATCTACGAACCGATTGTTGTTACTGGCACAAACAGTGCAAAACTTGAGTTTGTATCCACTGTTGCCTTCAGATGAGCCGTTTTGGCTCTGGGCCGCAGGGCCGCCGTTGGTAACCTCCATCTCTTCGAGTTTCTAGCCGGGCGAGAAAACGAGGTCGTTGGCGGGCGCAGGGGTGTTTGGCATGCTTTGGGAAACAAGACGCGATAGACTATGCGACAATAGTGTCAGTGCATTGCTTTCAAGTGATGCAGGTTACAGGAGAGAAGTGTGCAATCGATCTTCAGATAAAAAAGCGTATAAAGTGTCTTTTCAGCAAAGGAAATTCAGACAGCTCCAATATGTTAAACTCATCATAGAAAGAATAGGAAATCAGTCATGTATTTACTTACCCAGCTTCAGGTCTCAAGTCAAAGCTTTAATGATCATCTCATCGCCTCGCATGCCTTTGGTGTACGCAACGCAAGCTGAGGAGAGTTATTGAAGGAAAGAGGTTGGGAATTGTTGTGAAGTTGGTGAAAAGCTAAGCTAGGGCGAGGTGACGCGAGTTTCCACAAATGTCGGCTAGAGTTCGGTAGTAAGCATGATGAGTCAGCACACCTCTCTCCACAAGCTAATGCAGTTAAGTTCCTTCCTTCAAGCTTCGAATTCCTCGTGACATAAAGAGCCGACTGGACCAATGCCCTCTTGGGTGATCTAATTCTGTCTCTCAGCATTTTGTCTTCAATGTTAGTAGCCAGGTTTACTTCCTTCCCCCCATCTTAGTCACAAGTGATACCAAACCGACAACCACTTAGTAACCGCAGTATCTAGACGGTCTAACTCGCATGTCTTGCCAATTCAGGTAAATGAAAATGAGGTGCCTTTCATTTAGGAAGCTGGTATTGGGTGGCCAGACGGCTGAAGTTGACTCCTTGTTATTGAGAGCCGGCCAAGAGAAGGATCTCCACTGACGGATCTGATCAGCAACGGCTATTGGCTTTTAAACGCCCGCATAACCTGAAACAAACGACGCTTGGATATTGGCCAATCACGGAAGATGCCAAAATCGCTAGGAATAGAAACCTCACCGGTCACAGAGGATTCAAGGCACTGGCAAAATTGGCTTTGAGGTCGAGTCTGTCTGTATATAACAAGGTTTATTAGCTGTCGAACAAAACAACGCATGAGGCTGGGCTCGTGTTTGGGTTTTCTAAGTTGAAGCTTTAGTGTCCGGGTTAACTGCAGTCTACTCACTGAGCCTCTCTTGTATTTCGAGTCCAATGTCTGGCGGCATTGAACTTCAAGCAGCTGTAATATCGCATCTCACTTTCACCGAGTTTAACCCTGTAGACTCAATTACGCTACTCCAACTGGGGTTGAGCTGCAGAAATTATCTCGTGCCGTGGGTGGCAGTTGATAGTTATCTAAACCTCGGCAGCCGGGGCGAGATTGCGGGTCCCGACCCAAGATCGTCAACGTCCGACGATAGTCAAGAACGACAATGAACACCCGTACTCCGTAGAGAGGGGCCGGTCGGTCTGTATACGACGACCCTGCGCCTGCTCACTGTTTGCCTTGCCTCCAGCTCACTACGTAACAGACACCGATCTAGATGCCCCTGCCATGCAACCGCCGGGGGTCTGGTTTCATCATCCTGCGTGCCATGATGATGGTAATTTCCAGAAAGCCGGAAGAGGGTTATCTTATTGCGACGGCAACGATGCAATGACCGGAGATTGCTCCCACGGCGGCCCGGTCTTGTATGTTCCTGGTCAGCTTGCCAGCTGGATTTACCTTTCTGTACCAACTACCAATAGGGAGCTGAACAGGGTGGCTATTCCATATTGAGATTCCAACAAACCGGGTGGGTATACGTATACTGGGAGGTTCTTAAATTGTCGTACGTACGTCTTTATGTGTGTGCGTATGTGCATGCGCATGCAAGACGACAAAGATATGCTTCCGGCGAGAACACGAGGGAGACAGAACAAGGACGAGGCTCCAAAGATGAGGGGTTGAAGCCTTATATCAGGTGTGATCATACATCAGGGCCAGTGCAACATAGGGTAGTATTCTCTTCGGCTTAGCTATTGTGCATTACTCAACGTTAAATTAATCAGATGGGTCGAACAAGTGCGGCTCATCCAGGAAGGCCGGGTTAAGGGTCGACCTGCCCCAGAAGTTATAGTAGAATATGTAAGTCATATAACCGATTCACAGGTAAAATGGTATAAGATCTTGACAAAAGCTTGGGCTAAGAGATCGAAAGATGTGTTATTATCTTATGAGAGATCTCCTAAGTTTAGACCTACTAGGTAACACTAGGACTGGTCAACAGTGCCCCTCATCTGGCAAACCGGACTAAAAGTGACCTGCGCGTTGGATGGCACCAGGTCATCTGATCTGCTTCCTTCACCTTCATTTCTCGAACTCCCCCATTTCAATTTCAATTTCAATTCCAATTTCACCTGCATATCAATTCATCACTAGCAGTCTAGCAGCCATTCCATGATTGCTAGCGCCCAAGAAGCAGCAGGCGGCGACTGACACATACAGCTCGCCCATCCTCTAGTCTCATTGGGCTCTTGGTATCCGACTTACAGGCGCTGACTCGCTGGGTCTCCAATCCCTGACCAGTCAGATTGGGTCGCAAGGCGCTTGCTTCAGTGGTGTGGTGCGCTACAGCGCCCAGCTCTGATCCACTAGGTACGACAACCTCCAGGTCCCGGGTCTGGCCTGGACGTGCCAACGGGCGACCTTACCAGGTACAGCACATACCGTCTCGACTCCCCCAGGTCTCCAGTTTCCTCGCGAGAATTGCTGAGGCGGGCAATCGATTGATGGCCCTCGCTTCCTTGGCTCTCGTCCATTCTAACCCAACCCAACCTTACACTCATCACTGTCCATCTTAGGATCCCATCCTACCCCAGCCCAGCCCAGCTCAGGCCAGGCCTTCTTGGTTACTCGCCTAAAGCGCAAGCGCAGGCATAGACATTGGACAGTCAGCCAGTACGTGGTGCCCTTGTTCTTCCCGAGCATCGGTCGGCTCCTCAGCAGTAGCAGTAACCAGCAACAGGCATTGTTTTCTGTTCTGTTTCTGTTTCTGTTTCTGTTGCTGTTTCTCTCCAGTTGCTGTTGCTTCTACTTCTGTTTCTTTACGCTCCTTCGCACTCCTCACTCCACACTGCGGCCGTCTTATCTTGTGCTTTGTCGCCTGACGACTGGTCGTCTCGCATCTTCTGCATTAGGGCTTGGTTCAGCGTTGACTATTATACTTGGAACTCGACTGGAGCCCTTGCTCGACCACCCCCAGCCCACGGTACTCACAACTTAGCGCTACGGCTGACTTGACGTCCGCCGCCTCGACAGCTCTGCTTGACAATACCAATTTCGAGCGACGACGATTGCAAACAGCAAAACCAAGCATCCTATCGACTTCCCTAGCGCAAAGATCGCATTTGTTCAGCACTTCTCGCCGCCTCAGACTCGGTGCGGGTACTCGGTTCTTCCAGCGCACTGTTTATCCGTCAGTCTTACTGCAGCCCCGCGAGACCTTCCTTGCAGCACGCTCATCCTTCGGCGGTTGCGCGGCCGTGTGCGCCAGATCGCACGACTGTCGCTAGACTTTGTTTTGAAAGGCATGTCTGCGACGGCAGTTATGTCGACAACTTCTTCCCCGGTGACCTCTCCTTCAGCAGCCGCATCCTCGTCGCCGAACCCCAATCACCCCGCGCTGCCGCCTTTAATCACCTCTCCACCATCGCGCCGAAGCGTCCCAGCACGACCAATGTCGCACGTCTCTAGGAGCCGACTTTCCCAATACTCGACCGGCTCTCTGCCTACGAGATCCCGCCCAACATCTCACATGTTTCCGATGTTTCCCTCGACTCTCTCATATACCCAAGTGCGGGACTTTGCATACCCTGTCACTCATGCTCTACACTATGGGCCACCGCCTGAGCCTTCGGGGCCGCCTTCGGGCATGACAACGCCCGCGAGCGAGCATCGTAGGTTATCAGACCCTCCTGTTTCGTGGGAGACACGCATGCCTTGGGAGTCTTGGGGTACAGATGGGTTTAACCGCGGCCATGATCTTGCACCCATCCAATTTGATGGTGGACCCCCATACAGTGAAGACGAGGATTTGCAAAGCCCTGTCGTGGCCACTCGCCACCGCAAACACAAATCGACTTCAGCAGCGACAACATTAAGAGGGAGGACAGGTCGTGATGCTGACATGCACTCAGCGAACTATGATCATGAGCGGGGTTACTACATGGGAACTAGTGGAGATGGTAGCGAAATGTATTATGTTAATAACGGCGGCGAGGCCAACGGCCCTGGCGGAGATTTTGTTACATACCCTCCAGGCCAGGCACGACACAGCCGCGCATATCACATTGCCCAACAACCCAGGGCCGCTGAGGGCGGTGAGTACTATCAGCCCGAGTCCGACAGCACCCCATCGTCCCCCGGCTACCATGACGACCAATCTCGCTATTCACGGGATTATCAGTTTACCATCACATCGCCGGACGAGGAGTTTCATGGCAAGGCCGTTGCCTTGTTCGACTTCGAGCGTGAAAACGAGAACGAATTACCCCTAGTTGAGGGTCAGATCATTTGGGTTTCATACCGGCACGGCCAAGGATGGCTGGTGGCCGAGGACCCCAAAACTCAGGAAAACGGTCTGGTGCCTGAGGAGTACGTCCGACTACTTCGTGATATCGAAGGGGGAATGAACAGCCTGACTGGTCATCTTGTGGAGGGATCTGGCTCTCCTGACGTGGGCACACCTACCCAAGCGGAGCATAGCGGTCAATATGGCCATACTCCATCTTCCAGCAATGCGACTAACGGGTACCATCAGCCAATCGTGTCGATGTTCTCGACCTCGAGCAAAGACCTTGACCCATATCCCACTCAACAATTGGGACTTCACTCCGGACAAGCGCCTCCTCAAGTTATTCACTATCATGGGCAACGTGGGGGAAGCCAGGCAAACACACCGACGATTGCTCACTCTCAAGATACTGGTATCTTGAGGAGGGAGAGCCAGGACGGCGGAACAAAGAGGGACTCGAATGTGACGCCGGTGCAGGCCAAGCCGCCAATGGAGCTGATAGGGTCGGGGAACGAAGAAGCAATGGAAATGGAAGGGGAGAGGTGATACGGTGACTGAATAATAACGAATTGCATGCCATGTTGAAGAGACGCTCACGATTCGATGTATTTTTTCAACGGAGCGGGCGAATATACCAATAATACCACAGCAACTTTGAGGGCCGTTTAGCAGGTGATTTAATACCATGTATACTATATCATCCTCGGCCCCAGCTGAAATGCGCCATCCTGAACAGTTACGATGCTGGAGAGTGAAAATACGATATCCAGGGGTAGATGATGTCTCAATGTGGCTCGGCCCTGAGTCGAGAGGATAGCAAGTTCAGTGTCTCTGAGCGCAGCTTTGAACAAAGCATACAAGTGCGGATTGCATCTGCCCATGACTATAACCAAGACCTCACAATGCAAAATAACCCCTTCGTTTGCCGGCTTGTTCCTTTTCAATTCACAATCCTCCCTTTCAACTCATCCTTCCTCAAGCAACCATACTTTGTCCACAGGACCACTCATCAATCACTATCGCATCTCACGGAAGGCAGTCCACCCTACAATACTATCCGTCTTTTATCCTTATCTGGAGTTCTTCGAGTTTCCCCAAAGCTCTACGACTGGTTCATTGGAGCTTATTTGAAGCATGTTCGGATCCAAGCCTATTAAAGAGATGTCTCACCGTCACTCGCAGCACCGCTAGACGAAGATAAAGGGGCACGTATGACCAAGGATCGAGGACTCATCCACTGACTTGTTTGTGCATCCGGAAATACAGACATATATACAGAGCATGGCCCCCTCTATATCTGCCGCCATCCGGAACGCATGGGTCGGGCAATGGAGACCTTTGACGAAGTTGTGACAATCACAAACGACTTTTCCAACCTGAAATGGCTCACCAACCTAGAATGGCTTATCTTTATAGAGGAAACATCGTTCTCACTGGGGGCTTAGCTTGAGTGTGAGATTTGCCTGGAGTGTGCCACAATCTAACCGCGTGATTGCCAATCCACTGGACAAGCATGAGGGCAACTACAAGCTGCCTAAACAAGCAGAATAACAGGCAAATAGCAAACACGTGAGAAATGTCTATAAATTGGAAGGTCGGATCCATCTACTGACTGAGTATCGTCATCAATCAGGCTCTTGACTGTCTGTTGACCGATCTGAGATATGCTAAAAACAGCATTCGACCCATTCAGGCAACAAGTAACGGAGACGATATTACGCTGTTTACCTTTTATTACTCCAACTTATACTATTATCCTTAAACACTTATCCTGAGTTATCATAAACTATCCACCTTGAATCATCCGAAGGTACAAGCCGTCTACTCTATCAATATAGAAGCGATCAGACAAGACTTTTGCCAAGAAACGGCTATTCGAGCACTATCAGCTCCCAACCATGTCGAGCCACAAATCGACAAGCGAACTCTCCCAAGCCGCCCTCGCCCAAGGCCGCCTCCTCTACATCGGAAAAATCTCCATCCTTGCTGCCAAAGATGAGCCGAGAGCTCATCACGAGAAAGGGGGCTTCAAAGGCGTCACCCTGTACTGGTCCTCCGACGTACACACCCTATGGCTGAGTGCTGATGTCGGAGGAGTAGGCTTGAATCTTGCTGGTGCAGTCATCTATCGTCACGGTGGTGGCAAGGTCTCCAACTTTTTGATCGCCCATCTGAAGTTCATAAAAGCCGCGAATTACTTGGTGGAGACTCCGACGAACAGTGCGACATCGCTGTCGGGTTGGCCCGCGAGGTTATCACTACTATAGAGATTAAGCCCAAGGATGTCACTTTCTTGACACCCTACCGAGGAAACTACTGTTGTGCGCCGGTTTAACTTTCCATACATCGGCCCATGGGTGCTATGGCTGAGTGCCATAGACAAGAGAGTAGTGGTTTATGAGCTATTCCGAATCTACTCCCTGTCGGCTGTCTCGAAGGAACGAGTATCGAAGAGATTATCCGAGTTGGGCCTCATAACGCTCAAACAGCTTAATGCTTCCAAAGTCGCGGCATTCCTGCAGATACAGGAATCAAGTGGCGATTTGTTCCCACAAATGGTGTGCTTCTACAAAGAGACCAGCTGAGCTCGGAGGGAGATCTTGTTGGTGCTGTTCTATATACTAAGGTCCAAAAGCCTTGTGCTTTGTACTATCCGGATTTGTTCATCAACGTCGACGAATGGGCATGCTCACCTTTCCCTTGCTTTGCATTTTCCACGACAGGAGCAGACTGGTGCATCTCGGGTCTTCTACATGAGCCACGGTGAGCGCCAGTGCTAGATGAGCAAGTTGTTTACCGCGCTTATCGTATGCCGCATATAAGAGAAGTAGTGGTTTATAAGCTATTTGCTTCGTTATTGGTTATCGATGTTAAGGCCTCTAGCAGCACCAAAAAGCGAGGTTCAAGAGAACATCAGAGCTGTTCTTTATACGAAGGTATTAATTAAGAAATTAGATATATTTTGCTCTTGTCGTAATTTTTATACGAAAGTATTAATAAGAAATTGGATATATTTTGCTCTTGTCGTAATTTGGTCGTGAGCGTTACATTTTCTTGATTGCTTATCTCCCTTTTCTTCTTTCATTTAATTAGTCTCTTGGTTCGGTACAGGCAACCTTGTCGAGGAACGCTTTGGGGATGTGTGAGAGCTGTGACAGACGCCAGTTGCCCGGAAGGGTATTCCAGTGGAGTGGTAGTCAGATAATAGAGGGTTTCTATTACCACAGCGAAGAAGACCTTAATCTGTGGCTGTACTCAGTTGAACGAGAGCCGCACATTCTCTGGTTGGAATGGAAATGCTCGGAGCCCAAGCGGACGAATAAGAAACGATGGAACGATGTGGCCATGAGTGTAATTTATAAAAGTCACGGCGATGCTCTGCTTCCCCTCTTCCTTTCTTCTCTTCTTACACATCACACATCGTGGACGCAGTGATTACTATTGATCAAGGTAAATGTAAGTATGGGCTCCTACCAACGCGGTACCGAGGCACTCATTGAATGCAATTCTAGTCAAAGGTATTTTTTTCTCCGGCGCATCTGAACGCGGCCGCAGTCTTGGATCGTAATCAATCTTTCTCGTATACGTCGCGTGGTTCCGTCGCGTAATTCTTGCACCACCCAGTACAATATCATCATATATCTTGGAGGATACCATAGTTTTGGACGATAGTTCTAGTGTGGATACCTTTTTTGTATATCTAGAACGCGTCTTGAGCATCTGTTGGCACGTGCGGAGTACATGATGTCGAACCAGTTCCACGAGGAGGTCGACGTTGACATGCCAGACGCTGGCTCGGAACAGCTTGGTCAAGATGGAACTTCAGGTCCTTATGCTAGTCAGGGAGACCGGTGTGGTCAGGATAGCCAAATAAGTGTGGCATCCTGTGAAGGACATGTAGGTCGTGCTAGGACCTCACTCAACAATGAATCTCTGTTCGTTAAGATTATACGCAGACTGGGTGCTACTCCAGGTTCCGCGCAGGTGCATTCCCTTGAGGTTCAAGACTTGCTTCCCCATCTGCGTAAAGTGGAGAATCGCTTCCCAGGTCTCAATGATCGATTTTTTCCTGATGGTGATGGGGATGTGCACATGCCCGCACCTGGTGAACATGAAGAAGCGCTTCGTCTTCTGCACGCTGCGCACGACATGTATTCGTACGAATCTGTTCTGCAGCCATTCCACGTTCAGAGATTTCGCCGGCTTCGGGAGGAAGCAGAAGATTATGCGACTGACTGGTTGATCCAGTGAAAGCACAGGTAAAGCCATTGTGAATCTGATATGAGTTATTGGGGCTCATCAATGGCAACCTAGGTAAGCTAGCAAGGTAATAGATGTGCTAGTCTTGTGGGGGGCCCGCGTATGCGAAGTGCCGGTGGCCAGGAAAGAGTGGGGAGGGGACGATAGGGAAACATTGGTTTGTATTTCATAAGAAACAGAATTTCACGAGAATATTATTCTCGGTGGAGCTTAATGGGTGTTCTTATCTGATTAGCCTTTCGTTCCTTGGCGACAAAAACAGTGAGGCTTTTTATAGCTACATACAAACGTCTCTCGAATAGTGTGAAGTTCGGATTACTAGCTTGTCTCAGCAGTGAGTAGATACTTTCCGCCCTGTATTCACAGCACAGATTCAGAAAAGTAATTACATGTCCCAGTAGCCGTTCCCATAGGATCTTCCAAGGCAGTGTGTGCTGTGTCCTGCGTTGAGCTCAGGAAACCGAGTGTTAGTCAATCCTAAAACTTACTCTCACGCAACGAGCCTCATCAACTCCAATTAATCGGGATATCACGTGGTTGATAACGTCATCTCCTTCCCCCGTCGCGATTTCGGAATACTTGGGAAACTCCCGCCCACTTCTCTAGCCCTGCAGACGTCAACAACCTTTCACTCTCTGTTTCCGGCCAATTGATCTTCAATTGACTTCACAAGAGCCTCATAATTCAGCCAAGATGTTCGCCCGATCTGCATTCCGCGCTGCTCAGCCCTTGAGGGTACGTGTTCTCCCCGCGCATTTAACACACCCCTCCGTTATAGCCCGCGGCTTATTAATCATCGCCAATTCCTCATTCTAGGCGCATGGCTAACTGTTGGTCCAGTCTGTTCGTCGATATGCCACCGAGGCCGGAGGCGCTGGCGGTTCTAACGCTCTTCTCTTCGCTGCGGGAGCTGCTGCTGTTGGCGGTGCTGGTTACTGGTACTTTGGCAAGAGCGGAACTCCCTCTGCTGCCGCTGCTGCCGAGGACGTGAAGCAGGCTGTTGGTATCGAGCCCAAGAAGGCCTTCACTGGTGGCGACCAGGGCTTCCTCTCCCTCAAGCTTTCCGATGTCGAGATCGTCAACCACAACACCAAGCGTCTGCGCTTCGAGCTCCCCGAGCCCGACCAGGTCTCGGGTCTGCAGGTTGCTAGCGCTCTTCTTACAAAGTACAAGGGCCCCAACGACGAGAAGGCCACCCTCCGACCCTACACCCCTATCAGCGATGAGAGTAAGCGACCGAAAATTGTCCACCTTGGAACTTACACTGACTGACCATCGCAGGCGAAAAGGGCTTCCTCGACTTGCTTGTCAAGAAGTACCCCGACGGTCCCATGAGCACACACATCCACAGCCTTGTCCCCGGTCAGCGACTCGATATCAAGGGACCTCTGCCCAAGTACCCCTGGGAGGAGAACAAGCACGACCACATCGCCCTCATTGCCGGCGGTACCGGAATCACCCCCATGTACCAGCTTGCGCGCGCCATTTTCAACAACCCCAACGACAAGACCAAGGTCACCCTTGTCTTTGGTAACGTCTCCGAGAAGGACATCCTCCTCAAGAAGGAGTTCGAGCACCTCGAGAACACCTTCCCTCAGCGCTTCCGCGCCTTCTACGTCCTCGACAACCCGCCCAAGGAGTGGGTTGGCAACAAGGGCTACATCTCCAAGGACCTCCTCAAGACTGTCCTTCCCGAGCCCAAGAACGAGAACATCAAGCTTTTCGTCTGTGGTCCTCCCGGTCTCATGAAGGCCATCTCTGGAAACAAGGTCAGCCCTAAGAACCAGGGTGAGTTGACCGGTGCTCTTAAGGAGCTTGGCTACAAGGAGGACCAGGTGTACAAGTTCTAAGCAGATCATGTGGATGTAATGATAGAGTTAGATGTTGGCGACAGGGTAGAAAGAGACTAGTGTAAGATTTTGCTTATAGAAGCGATATAGACGACGGGTATGACGCCCAAGTTGATGCCAGGTCAATTTACACCTCAGACATTTTATCACATCGCTCAGTGCTTACACAGTATCGTGATAACATTACTGAGATCACTATGACATCGTGGCAGAAATGTTTACAACTCATGATAGAGTAGATACGAGATTACTCATGATATCATCATATGGTATGAGCGCTTTATTTAGTGGAGTCTTGGATCATTCGTGCTGACTAGATAAGCCGATAGATCGTTTTAATATCCAAAACCGATTCACTCCTTTAATCTGAGAGACTATCGATGGCACTGTTAATAGAGCGCGAAATGATAGCAGACCACTTGAGACCATTGATATAGTCCTTTGCGTCGATACTTTCAACCCAACCAGGGAAAACAGCTATAGGATTGTTAGTACAGAGCCACGACGTTTGGATGAATCACCTACCTCCGGCGTAACCGGTCCAGATACCAGGCGCAAACACAACGTGCTTGAACCAGTCTCGGCCGTCCAAGCCACCCTCGTAAAGGAAGCTCCTCTCGAGGAACTTGTATCTCTTGTTGACCCTGACGATCGTGTAGCCCAGGCGGATCTTCTCGATAATGTTCCACCATGGAATTCCTTCCTCGAGCTGACGCTTGGCAATCTCAGCCTCGGCGTCAAGCTCCATAGCCTTGATGTGGAACTGGCCGAGTTGCTCTCGGATATCTTCGAGACTCTTCTTGAAGTCGTCCTCGCTGCCGATTGGCTTGTTTGACAAGACGGCACCACGGGTGTTGAAGATTTCCTCGTAGCTGAGAGTTTCAGCGGCAGGCTCGAACTTGGCCTCGACCTTGTCGAGATAGCCCTCCAAGGCATCGGCGTACTCGGTTGCACTGAAGGGAATGATGACGGTGCCAGCGAGCTTTGCGATGGTCAAACCGAGAACCTGGGCCATGGTTCGGTGGTACTTGAACCCAACATCTCCATATTCCTTCATCCAATAAAAGCTGTCGTAGTTGCTGTGGTAGTGATAGACAGCACTGTCGCCGCTGTACTTGAAACCGAAGTCGATGCAGGGAATACCCGCGAAGTCCTGGAAAGCGGTGAAATCGCTGCCACTGCCCATAGTTGAGATCTTTTTAGACCAAAGATCGTTGACTGTCTGGCCAGGGACGGTCTGGTTGGGTGAAGGAACAGCGCTTGTTACATCGCGAATGATCTGGTTGAGAAGGGGAGCTGCAGAGGCAGTGAACTCGGGGCCGTCGACGCCGACGTCAACGTTGACATAGGCAACGTTGGCCTCCGAGAGCCATGGGAGATATTCCTCGACCCACTCGGTGCTGCCAATGAGCGAGTACTCCTCACCGTCCCAGCTCGCGAACACGATAGTTCGGAGAGGCTTCCAACCAGCCTCGATAGCCTTTCCAACTCCGCGAATAACCTCGTTCATGACTGCTGAGCCACTGTTGGGGTCACCGGCGCCGCCAGCGATCCAAGCATCTCGATGGTTTCCCACCACGATGACCTCGTTGGGGATGGTGCCGTTCACGATGCCAATGACGTCCCAGATAGGGGTGGTGACATATTTTTGCTCGTTGTAAAGGTTGATGACAACATCGTCTGGTGTGGGGCCAATGTTATAATCAACTCCCTTGTACTTGAGACCTAGGTTCTTATTCCAGTACTTGTTGAAATCAGTAGACTTGGGACCGTGGCCGTTCAGAGCCTTGAGAATGGGAAGCGCGTCGCGGTACGAGATAGGGATAGAAGGAATATGAGCAGTAGCATCGTCAACTGGAGCTCGAGGAACACCGGGCTTGGATGGATATCCAGGTGTAGATCTACAGGGTCAGCTAAGTCTAGTTTCTGAAGAATGGGAGACTTACGGATCACCAGGACGAATGCTCAGGAACTCTGCGCTTCCACGCTGAACAGCACTAGGGTTACGCGCAGGTCCCTCGGGGTACGGCTTATACCCATTCTCCTCGGTCCTCTCGCCATCGTCGCCAGGGTCGCTGTAGATAAGAATACCTTCAAAGCCCAGCTCCTGAGCACGCTTGACCTTGAGACCTCGAAAGATTCCACCGTATCTGGCAATAGCAATCTTGCCCTTCATATCAATCTTGGCATCAACGAGATCCTGATAATCTTGATAAGTTCCGTAGTTGACGTAAACAAAGGATGCGGTGACATTGCCGCTCGCTGAGTAGCCGTGGAAGATGGGCACGCGGTTGTCAAGGGCGGTTGTGGGGTCCTCGTCGATGATATCCTCCTCGAGCGAGGCCTTGAAGGTAGTGTTCCACTCTTTACCATTTTTGGTCTTTTTCAAGATGGAGACACTGGCGTCAACGGGATAGTTAAGATACGCATCGTAGGAGACGATCTCAGACTTGATCCCAAACTCCTCCCAACGGTTTCTTGTCCATTCAGCCTAGAAGAGGGTAAGCTTGACTGCTACGGTATATTCTGGATGAAAGAAGTCACCTGTGAGTAGTTGGCACCAGCCAGATGAGGGCCCGAGGTGTAGTAACGGCTCCATTCCTCGGCCTTCTTGGGATCCGGGGTCTCAAAGAGGATACGCTCCAATTCCTCGTAACTCAAGCGGCTCTTACCCGGTAGCCAAGAGCCAAGATGACCGTGATGATGGCGAGGTCCAATGAGGAAGTTTTGGAAAAGGAACAAGCCAAAGCCTCCGACAAGAACCACGGAGCAAAACAGAGTGAAGAACCGACGCCAGGTCTGATGGGGGTACCGCCTCCGGGGAGGGCCAACCCGGACGGTTTGGATGAGAGGTGTGCTCTCGTGTGGCATTTTCTCCTGATGATGGGAGTTGCTGGATATGATGTCAGTCTCGAGCCGTGATGAAAGGTGTTGTCCAGCCTGGGGATGACGACGTCCGGGAAGTGGAGGGTGTCGTAGGCATTCAACTCACAGCCTGTTCATGGTGAAAGTCCAAGCGGGTCAGTGCTCCAAGGTGTATTCAACTGGTATACTTCATGTATAGTGAGTGGCCTGTGTGTTAATGGGGTTGATGAGTCGGAAGTGGCTTGAGATGAACGTAACAAGTCGAGGTCGAGGACATAGATAACAAAAGACGTGATGCGGCAGGTGATGACGTTACAGAGCAGGGAAGCTTATTGGCCAATCACATTGAAGCTGCAGGTGGCGCATTCCCAGCCGCGGATGAAGATACCAGGAACTGGATTCACGATGCTCACAAGTCCTAGAATTATCCTAAAACTGTCAGGGCACTTCCAAGACAAGTGCATTGACACAAGCAACCTACCGGGTTTCCAATATATTTGGTCTAGCCCCAGTTTCCAAGCCATTGGGAGGCCGTCGCCGGCCGAGCTCTCGGGACGGCGATGGAGCGGAGACAGGCGGGGAAATGCCCGGAGGGTTGCATGCAGGTGACCGAAGCAATTTTGGCACGGTCCGCTTTCGGCGGGCGACAAGTTCATGGCGGGCAAGATCGCGAGACAAATCTACAGGACGCAGGTTATATAAGACCTACAGCATCGGGACTATCGAGATCTCATGCGTCATTGTGTATCTCACCGATGTCTTACAAGAGACTCCTCCCGCTTGTGGCGCGGGGGAAATATCCAATACCGACAAATCCGGGTCCCCGGTGGATTATGCAGCCTGAAAGTGCTCTTGTGACCCCCCAATCCCAATCCATTGCCGAGCATCTCACACCCACGCCCCGAGAGCAATTGAGACACGGGCCATGACAATTGAGACACGAGGGCCAATATCCTTCCAATAATCGGCTCCCGACCGCCAGATCAACCCCTGCTCATGTTCGTCCCTTTCCTGCACGCCTTAAAAAGAGACCCAACCACTCCTGGCTCGCAGACCCAATTCTTTTTTTTGCCGTGGCTTGGCTTGGACTGGACTTTCTATTACTTTGTCTGACTCTCCCTTTGGGGGAAACCTCTTCCTGCTTTTTCTTCGTAACGCCTGGTACTAGAGTATCGGGAGGTTGATGAGTTTCGATCCACGTTTTTGTTGTATGTCCCCAGGCTATTGTACTCCTCGTCTCCGCTGGACAAAACTCTATCGCTGCAACATCGCTAGAAACAAGAAAAAATTGCCCCACGTCCCCAGAACTTCCCTCCATTCCTCACAATGACGACCAAGGGCGGCCCGAAGCTTCCCAAGCAGCAGCTGGCGATTCTGGGTAAGCTTTCCGAGTTTCATATGTTCTAGATCCTATCCTACCTGTAACACATCTTGAAAAGGCCCTTGTCAAGATGTGTTTGAGCCGTGCCCGATCTCAGAATCGCAAGTACACCCAGGCACGGGCGAGTGAGTCTCGAACCTATACAGAAATAGCCGATACGTTTCTCTATCCCCTCACGAAGGTTTGCTCCCACAGGATGTTTTTGATAGAGCAACTTCTCATCGAGCACAGAGGCACTACAACGTGGGCGATTACAGGTCCATAGAAGCATCATGGTCCAGTCCTCAGGTACCCCCACACACCGCCCGATCTCCGTGCTAACATAACCCTTAGCCATTGCCAGAATCGCTGAGCCCATGGCCTACACCTCAGTCTTCCCATATCTCCCCAGCATGGTCGCCAGTTTCGGTGTTCCCACTAACAAGGTCGGAAGCTGGGTTGGGCTTACATCCGGAGTCTTCTCCGTCTCCCAGAGTATCACTGCAGTAGCGTGGGGGAAGGCGTCTGATACATATGGCCGGAAACCTATGATCATCCTGGGTCTCTTGAGTACCATGATCTGCTTCATAGTATGGGGCTTGTCCACCAGTTTGCCCATGGCTATTGCGGTCCGAGCCATCCAGGGAGGCGGAAATGGAAACGGTATGTCAACTCCCTCCCCGTGTATGTAAAGCCTCGCTGACGGCTTTCAGTTGGTATCATTAGAACAGTGGTTGCCGAGATGGTGCCAGAAAGAGAACTCCAGCCCAGAGCCTTCTCCGTTATGCCTATCGTCTGGAGCCTGGGCTCTATCATCGGTCCCAGTTTCGGCGGCTTTTTTGCCGAGCCTGCAGAGCAGTATCCTCAAATCTTTGGCCACATTGAATTCTTCAAGCGCTTTCCATTTGCGCTGCCAAACTTGATCTTGACTATCTTCTTCCTCCTCTCCGTCGCCGTTGCAACTCTGTTTCTTCATGTAAGTCTGGAACATATGCAGTCTGCGGATCACCCCTGACATGCTCTAGGAAACACTTCCCAGCAAGAAAGGACATCGCGACTGGGGTCTCTTGGTTGGTGAGCGTATCACCCGATCGTTCAAGACCGCTCGTCCAACGCCATCTACCCGTCGGCCTTCTTTTGTAGACGGCGAGGCTACGTCGCCTCTTCTTCCTCACAAGACGGCACCAAAGAAGGCCCAAGAGTCGTCCGGGAGCGGCAAGAAAGAACGCGTCCTGACCCGTCAAACAGCCATGAACCTTCTCGCCTACACCTTCTTGGCCTTTCACTCGGTTGCTTATGACCAGATCCTCAGTGTCTTCCTAAGACATCCCGTCGAGAAACACACTCCGGAAAACACAGCCTTTCCGTTTTACTTCTCAGGCGGATTTGGCATGACCCATAGCCAGGTTGGTACCATTTACACCACTTATGGCATCGTTTGTGGGGGTATTCAGTTCCTTCTGTACCCTACACTTGTCGCCCGTTACGGAGTTTTGCGCTGCTTCCGGATATGCTGTACGTATTCAACCCCCAGACCACTATGAAAAGTCCTAATAGCCCTTATTAGGCCTCCTTATGCCCCTGTCATACTTCCTCACTCCCTACTGCGTACTGTTCCCTACCCACCAAGCCCGAATGGCTGCTCTTCTAGGCGTCATGTTCATCAAGGCTGCCGGCATCATCGTTGCATTTCCCTCAACCACTATTCTCCTCACCAACTCGTGCCCCTCTCTTCGGGTACTCGGCACACTCAACGGATACGCGACCACGTTTAGTGCTCTGGGCCGTGCCTTTGGCCCGGCTTCCACAGGTGCTCTTTTCAGCTGGGGTGCCGACCACGGCTACGTCGTTACCGCATGGTTCTTCCTCATGTCCGTTGCTATGCTGGGAGCTGTCCCTGCATATCTCGTCGAAGATGGAGATGGTCCAACCGCTTCTACTACGACGTCAGCAGAGAACAGTGACTCGGAGAATGAAGAGGGTTCGTCTTCGTCGAGCACGCTCTTGCTGCCTGACGGTTCTGCCGTTGCTTCTGACTCCGAAGACGACGAGAGACCCTTGAGCAAAACCAAGCCTGGGGATCATAGCTATGGAACCATGGAGGGAAGCCGAAAGTGAGATGGCTGGCTCCCCTGAGATGGCTTATAGACCTCTCAATGGCCCTCCCAATGGATCGATGATTCATCAAAATTAACCCAAGATTTTACTAAATTATGAAGAGTACATCCCAGATAACTAGGGTATTCTTTAGACTAAAGATTGACTAAAGTACTTCAGCGGCTATTCCAGGACATCGTGGATCAGTGGATTTGAGCATTTGTGCATTGATGGTGTCGGCATAATGAGTATAATATACGTCTTGTATCTAACAATAGGGGTCATAATAAAAGCATTGTTTTTCATAATATTTTGGTATTTTACCTGATAGCACAGGTATCCTAGACTGGCTATTGATGCCATCCTAGTGATGTTTTCAAACTTTGCCACCATGATATTGTAGTCTCCCGGACATAGAAAATACAGCATAGATGTGATAGCTTGTTAACCCTCCCACATGTGAGATAAAAAAACAATAGACAGGCTCGCAGCGCCGGTGCCACCGCTTGACGTTAGATAATAGTGATCCCCAGCCCCTACCCGTGATGAAAATGCATCCGTTGTCAACGCCCCTGCAATGCCCAAAGGTAAAATCTGCCTCGCTGTAAAAAAGAGGAATCATATGAATACAAAGACGAAGAAAAGCCCGCCGAATAATAAGAAGGGGAAACCCCTGTCAGTGTTAGTCATTGGGGCGAGTAAGAAGTGTCGAATAATGCAGATGCCATGACTCTCTGTCACGCCTTGCCAGGTCTTGACTGTTCGCAAGCCAATGCTCCTGGGTATCAACGAATAGTACGCGGGCGACCTTCGAGGGTCACTTCCACGCTTGGTAAACGTATGGTGAGATTCCTCTCCGGACATCATGGGCTCTATACCCCTCTCGCCCGTGTCGCTCCCAATGTTCGCTGGGATGTGGTCGCGGATGGAGCTCAGTGGGATAATGAACACCCCTTGTCCCATCCTCCCATCTCTCACTGCGCCAAGGTACCCTCTGGTGCTCGTCTGCGCTTCGACTGCGCACCTGGTGTTGCTCGTGAGCGCAGGAAGGATGCTCGCGGAAATGCTCCAGATCAGCGTCCATTTCGCTGAGGCGCAAATAGCTATGTCCGACCCAGCGGTCAATGGTATCTGCAATCTGGCGGAATCCTTCGGTGTGGCCGCCTTCGTAGCGGGCTTTGAGACCGCAGACAACAAAGAGATAGCTGTGGATCATTTCGTGTAGGAATGTCGAAATAAGAAGGCGACGGTTGTATTTTGTATCCTGGAGGATAGGGGAAGATAGCACAATGAGGGTTTCGTAGCCTCCATCGTGGGAGCGTCGTACCGCTGTCGTGCCAACGATGTGCGCCTGATACTGCGCGCTCGCTGGGTGACTCCAATCCCATGCGACACGACCGGCCAGACGATTGCCGAAAAAGAGGTCATTTGCAGCGGAGAAGATGCTGCGAAGGGCGTCGTTGTCCAGGGGAAAGTCAGCGGCGCGAGACTTGGGGTTGATGAGGGTCCTTAGAATACGGCCGTGGCGTGAATCGGCGCTACGATGTCTTCGACGGTTGGAGCCAACGTTGGCGACATGATCACGAACTAGTCGTGCAGCGGCGAGGTCGCTCAGTAATCCTGGGTCATTGTCGTCGGTGGCGGGAGACAGACTGGCAAGTGACGGCTGAGTAGTATCGGAGGAGATGGAGAGTCCGGATGCTGTGCGCTCCATGGCACATGCATCGGCGACGGGAGTGGGTGCCGACGCTGGCCCGGAGGGGCTGAATGATGGTCCCGGCCGAGACTCGGGATTTGAACCGAAGGTGCCAAGACCGGCATCGATAGAGGGGAAGTTGGGACCCTCTGGAGTTGGTGAACGTTCGCGAATGACGAGAAAAGAGAGGTTCTTAACGGGTGCTGAGTCGGGGCGGTGAATCAATGGGGGCTCATAGTCGTCGTTATAGAAGGATTCCTCCTCTGCAGGGGAATTATAAGAAGGATTGTATGGATAAGCCTTTTTGTTGGTGTGATGGACGCCAGAATGGAAGGGCTGCTGTGGTTGTGGATAACATGGCGAAGGATGGTCGAATGAAGCGTAACCACTTGGTCCAGCTAAAGCTATAGGTGCTATAGGTGCTATAGGTGCATTGGCGTAGTTATAAGGAAGGTCCTCGAGCCTGGTCCTCTTGAAGTCCAAAGTGAAGCCATCGCCGCCCTCGGAGATGCTCACCCTCCGTTTGCCGCCCACATAGTACGGGCCCCGGCCGGGAGCGGCAGCGGCAGCGGTAACACCAAGCGGGCGACCCCCGTCAACCACCCAAAAGGAGGCCATGGGACATCTCGGGCCGGGGGGTTAATTTTGGTTGAGAATTGATAAGCGTAGAGAGTAGAGTCAGTCGCACAAGGGGGTTTCTTAGTTTATGTGACGCTCCAACCTGTGGTCTCTGCTGGGGGATCGTCTTGTGAAGCTGCCGTTGAAAGTGAAAGAGGAGAGAATGGCGAGAGTTTCGGTTGACGGATTGAAGTCGGTGAGTCCGATGGGCGGGTGGCGGATTTGACGACGCGTGAGCGGTTGCAGATACGGAAGCGGTGGGAATTGGATCCGAAGAATGGAGAAATGAGAATGGGGATGATATGTTAAGAAGACAAACAAAACAAACTAGAAACAGAAAAGAACAAAGTCTATGGTGAGAAATGCATTTCAGACAAGGGGGTAACCTCTGTCTCACTCAAATCTTGACCGTCCCTTTCAGCTCCCAGCTACGACTGCTGTGATATCGTGGGACCGCCCAGGTCCAAATATGAGGGAACTAACTATTCCAGGGCGATCGGGTTAAAACGCTGCAGCGCCAACTGAGCAAGGCCTGCAGATTGTACAGGGGGGGGGCTCACCCCTGCCTGGCCTCATCACAGGCTCGCTGTTAGTGGCATCTGCGCTGGGGAATCCTTGTCTCCAGTGGTTGTGAGGCGCTGTGCTTGTGTTTCTTGTCAGTGGATGACATGACACGACAATAAGTGAGACGGGGACAGTTCTGTGGGTTTGGAGGGAGGAGGAGGATCATCGCATCGCCTCACTTGGCTCACTGGATTTAATTCGACTATTGGAGATTCGATAGCAATTCGGTCCAGTGCAGTTGCGGGAATGATACACAAAAGTTAAATTGACGAAACACCACTCGACAGGGCCTGGCCTGCCCTTCTATATAGCGGTGTACGGTATTGAATTGATAGACTGCAGCATCTTGTTTCCTGCCCTTATATCAACCATGGGTGTCACGATAGTCCGTCCGGCCCCTGTTCAGTTGGACGGCATGCGCCCGTTTTTGCTATAAAAAGAAAATCCGAGTAGCAAACCCTGCGCCCCAATATAGCATACCCGGCCGAAACAGTCGGCCCAGCAGAAGAGCCAAGAGGGCATGAGCCGTTTACTGTTATTATCAATGATTTTGTCCTTTCCCTGTGAGATGCTGAATCTAGGGCAGTGTTGATCGGCCCTGTCGAGGCGAACTAAAACCTCCGTAGAGCAGAGCTGACAGCGCACAATAAACCATCTCCACTTCCCGTCAAGGGTCATGGCACCGCGTGTCCGGCGCCTTGAGGTCGTATCATGTGCATGAGACGAGCAAGACGTACAAGATAGAGAACCCGTTCTTATATTCAGGGCTTACTGTCTGCCCCTATTGGCGATACCCACTGAAGCTCAGTCTCCAGCTACGTGGTTTTCTGACTCTCTGCAAATGCCTTGAGCCCAATGCAGTAATAAGATGGTGATTGAGGCCCTCTAACTGCCCCAATCCACCGACTCAACTGTCCGTAAGCGCCATTCTTCTCCCTCTGTCGAAGCCATCATTGGCCAGAGGCTGTAGATCCTTGTCTACGATTGGTTGCCCTGGTTTTTAAAGCTGGACTCTTGTGATCCAAGCTTTTTATTCGTTTCTTGCTCTGGAAGAAGCCGGTATTCGAGGCATCAGGGTTTCTCGAGCACAGACTTTGGGATCAAGCCGCTGTCGTCAATTTGAGATCTGTGAGCAAGACTGACAGCTGGGAACCTGGCCTGGCTCTTGAGGTTGATTGCCGGGGATATCGTGGTCTGCCGCACTCGTCTCATCCAGTTTCATCTCAATGGTCCAGGCACTTCGTCCAGCAACACCAGACAGCTCGATCTCATGAGTCGTTTATTAGAGCTTCACTCTCAAGGAGATCTACAAACCTAGAGACGATCTACCGAGTGTAGTCTCGTCATAAACTTCGCCTACATCTTCGACTGTGCAGCGTCAGACTAATGTCTTGCATTGGCCAACTCATCTTGCACCCGGATGCAAGTATCTTTTTATGCCGATGCCGATACTACTGTCCATTGCCAGCTTTATGCTTGTTCAGCGTCCCTAGTGCCCGCTCGTTGATGTATCCACCGACAGACTCTTTTGCCACGCGCCTCATGTTAAGATCTTCATTATTTATCGACGTTTCAATCCAAAAGACCCTTTAATCCACCGACGATCATCTTGTCCCGTGGTGGTGAATTTGCGACACGTAGACTAAAGAGTCAGAATCGCATTATAGGATGAGCCATTTTCCTGCTGTGTGTGCTATCCTATATTCCTGCTATACAAAGCTCTCTGAGTTTAAGAAAGGCATGCAATAGCGATATTACTTTCTTGCTTCATGGTATGGATATATCTTTGTGATTAATTTATTAAATTTGGTCCTAAATAATACCTTTTAACATAGTTTACACAGCCTTATTACAACTTCTCTACTAGAAGCCTTGGTCTTAACTATAGGTAAAGGATTCCATGTCATGCTGTACCCCTTAGGGAGCCTCCTTTTTTATCCCACTTGTGGCTCAACAGATCCTCGCCGAATTCTGCAACGCTGCCGGGCGTTTCCTTATTATTATGTTGTTGTCTGGCCCAATCACTCCTTTCTCATTATAACCCAAGATCTTGGACAAATCGAGCCTCGTCAGCTTGCTTTTCCAGCGCTTCCCGCATCCTCTGCGAATATAGTTGACGCTGGCGCTCCTCTTCTACTGCTTCCTTATTCTTTTCGCCCTTCTCGCCCTGGAGTTTTTCGGGCGTGAACAGGGTATCCCCCGTAAAGCTGATCATCCCTAGCTTGTCTCCCGTCCAGAAGATCACGTTGTCCTCATTGGGCCGGTCGCGATCTTGCGTCTTGGTGGATAAGATCTTGCGTGCGAGATCATCGGACCCTGGCATCGAGGCGAAGAGTGATGCCTGGGTGGGCGCGTCGCTGTTCCCGATCTTAATTCGTCGGCACTCTGTATATCCGTCTCTCTCAAACCACTTGATCAGCCCGGCCCCATCTGAGAATGCTACCTTGGTTCCGTGATTAATCACCGATAAGATTATAGATGAGGCCGCAGTATAGCGGTTCTTCATGGCTGAGTTCTGCTGCATTACTCCATCGCTTGATAGGTCTACAGAGTCCAGGCCATATACCTCGAGTGAACCCTTGGTTTTGTATTCTCCGCCTGCGATGAGAGTACGGCCGTTGCCAGATGTCTTACACTCATGGACCCTTTCAGCCGAGAATTCTCCGCGGCGCCGTACTTCATAATCCAGCGTAGAGAATGGATGAGGCAGCGCTGCCAAACTGGACAGCCGTGACCCTGAGTAGATGGAGCCCATGATCTTTGGGAATTGCCGCCTATCGTAATGGAGGATATTGGAAAATCTTCCCGCCACGTAGATGTCGTCCGACACCATGCCGTCGCCAGCTGAACGGGGTAAATGAAGAATGCTGGTCGGCGTCGGCTGAGACAATGAGGCGTACGGCGGCAACGGGTTCGGGTCAAAGATGACCTTGAAGGGATTATCGCCCTCTATTCCAGGGCCATCTAGTCGCTCCACAACATCGCCATGGAACTGTGGTGAAGGCGCGCGAAAGTCTTGAAGGTGGATACCCAATGAAGTGCCGACAGTCATAGGGATACCATCCTGGATCTGTGATAAAGTTGTAATCGACCACTCGAATGAGTGTCGGTTGACGACTTCTAGACGGTTAAGATCTACTTCTATGAGATCTACAATGTTGTAGTTGTTAGTGAGGAGCAAGGCAATCATACTTTCGGCACTTACGACTCTGCACAGCAAAGACAGCCCTGTGGTTGCTGTTGTTGACACTGACGCATTCAGTGACACCCGTGTCGATCTTTTTGGACCGCCTCGTGTTTTGGTCTCCTCGGCCATCAAAGAATAGGATATCCGGTTGACTAGTCGCGACGATGCCCCCTCTCTTGCCCCTGGTGCCATTGACGTCCCACAGGCACACAGATCCGTCGTCCAGTGGTGAGACAGCCAGCAAACTGCCGAGGCCATCATCGCCATTGTTGGGGCTATAGAGTGCCATACCTCTGACCTCGATGAAATGATCCGACCCGCCTTGTTTCGCGCGTGGCGTCTCGAGCCAATTGGTAGACGTCGGGCCCTGACGTTGGATGTATTCGTCGTACCATGAGACATGCTCATCGGGAAATGCTGGATCCCAGTTGGCCATATCTTGAAGAAACTGAAAATGGTCCTTGTCTATTCGAGGCGGCTCATCTTGTTCGAGTAGAGAGCCGTCGTCGTCCTCGTCTACTTGAGCAGACTTGCCCAGAGAAGAGTCGGGTAAGGAGGCAAAGACCTTTCTGCGGTTCTGGAGAAAAGAATACCATGACGAACGCTCGAAACAATGTTGCTTCCAGAGTCTATCATCAAGACAAACATCTCTGAGTTTCCGTGAAACTAGCTGAACTCTCGGTAACTGCCGAGGTTCAAGGTCTGGGGCAGTGTAAATATACGTGGTTAGCAAATTGAATTGGCGGTTATGATATGGATGGACTGGAGGTTATGGCGATAGCGGGGTACTGAGGGATATGGATAAGCCGGGTGCAACTCACAGCACAAGATCTGAAGGAGGATCTCATGAGGGAGCTCGTCCCAGCAGCACTCGGAGGGTGCGCTTAAAGCCATTGTATGGGGCCCCAGACAAAAGAGACGGCGAAAGAGTGAATGTTGATTAGGTAGAGTAGAGTAGAGTAGTTGCTCGGTGGTGGATTGATCGCCAGCCAAAGCCAAATCCAAAGCCAAAATGTGGACTGTGGGGGTGGCCAGACGGGAAGCGAGACTTGGCAAAGCTTGTACTGTCAAGTACCTTAGAGTACAGTATAATTGGTTACTGTAGGAACTCGAACCGTTAGTGCTGCATTGCAGGTGTAACGGTAACAGTAGCAATTGCAGGCCCAAGTTGGGCGAGGG